>OZ020316.1:42392816-42502286 GCA_963971305.1 Arcuatula senhousia | reverse complement strand
ATATAGGAGTTATTTCCATCAATCGTCAAAATTTTTCATTTTCACAGTTTTTGGACTTTATATCAAAAGCCATAAGAGCTAGAGGAATAGTTAGCATTGCAAAATTGTTCAGCTCATTAAGATCTACAAAAATGATTTCAGGGTCAAAATTGTCAGATCATCCTTTCAAGTGTTTTCAATCAATTTTAACTTAATATGTTTGTTTGTTTGTTTTGGTTTTTTTTTCAAATGGAAAGCTTTGTAACTTTGTATTTTTGGTCTTAAAAGTATTTTCTATCCTAACTAGTCTTTTTAATGTTACTTACCAAGTACATGTAGACCATGTTGCACACTAGGTAAGAGGCTTTAGCATAAGAGATCAGGTGAGCGATTCAAGCTCCTGGGAGCCTCTAGTTCCATTTTGTAATTAGGGCACAGGCACTTGTTTCTAGAAAAAATCAACTTATACATAGGTGTTAACCCTCTTGAATCCTGCGGGAGCCTCCCGAAAATTTAAGCTATTTCCCGTAAAATGAATTACTAGATGCTATTCTCGCGACTTTTTAAGCCCTCCCGCATGATCTCCCGCATTGTGAATCATTCTATCAAAAACTTGTTAGTTTTCAACAGGTGGTCACATGTGATTGAAATACTCAAATCAGCTGATTGAAAATCAATAATCTGTCCCTTGATTGACCTGTCCTGTAAACAAAACACATGTCAAGGTGTTGATTAGAGAAAGGAGAACCATAAATTAGTCAAAATATAAACCAATTCATAATAGCTGCTGGCTCGAAATATTTATTGCTCCCAGGCTTAGAAGACCCTTTTAAAACATTAAAAATATGATTTCCATTGTAAACAAAAAATCAATAGAACAAAGGGAGAGCATACCCTGATCGTGAGTTCCAAAATAGCCACCATTTTACCTTGATTTAACTGGAAATCTTGTACCTACTCTCTGATGAATGAAATGGGGAACACTGTTTCTTTCTCTCCAATCCCATAGAAATGTTTGTTTTTATATTTCTTTAACCATTACAAATTGAAGAACAAGACTTTTAATATTAAATTTTCTTTTAATTTTTCTTGAGATAAATCGGTAAACATGTTGCTTCCATTGCTACCAATGTTCTGACCTCAGATCTTACCTCAGTTGACCTTTGACATTTGGACATTCTAAGATCCGGAATGTTCTGGAATGGATGAACTCGCGATTGGTCTATTGAAAACTAAAATTATCTCCCCTTCCTATATAAAGATATTTACTTCTAGTTGGAAAATGTAACAAAAATTCATAAAAAGAAAGGATTTAGGCTGTGAACTTGTTCATGAATATGTTCCAGACCGTATGCATATTCAGACCGTACGTGTATGGTCCGGACCGTACGAGTATATTTTCAAAATACCTGTATGGTCAGACCGTACGCGTACATTCTGACTTGCATTTTCTAGATCAATATCGATCCTGTAATAATGCATTAATTTTCTTATATTTAACTAGTATATTTTTTGTACAGAGTTCACACAATATTTAAAATCAATTTAGTGTTGTGAATTAGAAGTGAGTACTTACTCATATACGTCAGTTGTAATAACTAAAACAGTCATTGAAATTTGGGAGGAAAGGTTTGAAGAATATATAAGTTATATGTAATTGTCTTCATCCTCAAACTTTACTTTACTGAATATAATTTTAGAATGATTTTTTAATCATCATTATGAAGTCTGACATTTTTTGGACCCTATATACCGGTGAAATCCAACAACAAAGCAGAGAATAAAAACTAAAAAAAAAATCTACCAAATAAATATTAAATACCATATTTCCAAATTCTCTCACCTACCGCCTTTCTATATTTTAGCTATTTACAAATTCTGACTTTAGTTTTATTTTATTTGTCTTGTTATTTTAGTTTGCTTTCCTCTTTTCGTTTTTTTTTTTTTTGAGTTTTCCTATTCTTTCCATAGGAATCTGGGAGTTTTTATAACACTATTTAGGTTGAAAATAAAATATTGTTTCTGATATTGTATGAATAAATGCAAATTTAAAGAAATACCTATATGGTCTGAATACTTGTATGGTCTAGCTCGTTTTAGACCTTTCGGGTATACTTGCACGGTCGGACCGTATAGGTATACTCGTACGGTCCGGACCGTACGCGTACGGTCTGAATACCTGTACGGTCTGGAACAAATACATCCCAAATTACATTTGAATGTTTCAAGCTTAATTTCAATTCTAATTGAACAAAAAGCTTTTTAAAAATACCTCATAGAAAAAGAAGAGCTTTGGGTGGTCAATTCATAAATCCAATGCTCTATATGAAAATCTCAGCATAAAATATTAAGGGGATACATTACGTTAAAAACGAAGTTATCGATAAAATTTACCTGTGAAACAGAAAAACGTCCCTTTTCGATTTGAAACGCAACGTCAATTTTACTTGAACAGTGTTGAACTTTAACACTATTGTTTATCTTTGAGGTAAATTCATGAAAAAAGATGTTCCATGACCTATGACAAAATTTATATCATTGTTTAGAGAAAGAGTTGGACTTTCTTGTGTTAGTTTTTGGTTGAAATGTAATGAAACAATTTTGTTTAAATCAATGGAGAATAACAAAAGTTTGAAAATATTTGATCTTTTCCCATTACTTCTATACAAATTTCCCGCCAAAAACGATTATTTCAAAGTGAAATAACTTGAAAATTCGACCCATGACCCCCTATTTCAAATCAATATTTCGATGTATCATGGTATTACCATTCACTATGCAAATTTGTTTTAAAAAGCAAGATGGTAGACCAAAGTAACATATCCCCTTAAAGATGAAAAACCCCAGCTCATCTAAACTATGAATATAATAACCAACTGAAGCTTTATAGTAACTCATCTTTGATTAATAGAAAATCCAAAACTCTTAAATATGAATGATAACACAAATTGACAATGAGCTTATTCAAAAGCACAAGACTAAATGATTACAAAGATTGACATTGTGCTTTGATATATAATTTTTGCTCACAATTTTGAAAGCGCAAACATAGCTACGCAATATTTCCCTGAAACTCAAAATAGTTTCAGGGAGATCTCCCTGATTGGAGTCCTAAAAGGTTAACACCTTTGACTTAAATACTAACCATACCACAAGGTTTCTAACGTATTGTTTTTTTGAAAATTTACCTGCTCTTGATATTTGTTATTTACCCAAAAAGAACCATTGCCAAAGCATAGGCGGATCCTTGGGGGCCAGGGCCCCCCCTTTTGGTGGAAAAATTTGGTTGAATATATAGGAAATCATTGAAGCATGACCAAAGCCAAATGTAATTTTGGCATATGCAGGTACCTGGCTTCACTGATAAACCTCAAAAGGATTATCATCGGTTCATTTGCAACAATGAACTTAAAATTGACACTGCATGACTATAACCTGCCTCCATAATACCAAAAATGTTGTTATCTTATTATATACTTGTTTAGGCCCAAAAAATATATGTGTTTTCTATTACCCTTCCCGACTTATTTTTTCATGCCTACCCTAACATTTTCATTGATATTGTTGCTTTAGCACCGTTGACATGAAATAAGAAACACACATATTTTTTTGTTTGGCCTTACATGAATATGGCTAATTGTTATTTAAGAATTTTAATTAGCTATTTTGGAAATGTTATGAATATACAATATTTCAAGTTTTAAATTATTTAAATAATTTCTAAATTATTTAAAACACCCGGTTTCTTTCCTTGTATTGCATATGGTTGATATCTGTGGGGCTGGATTTGGCTTCCCTTTTGGCTTTGAGTACTTTTCATTTAATACTTTTGGTTTTTGACCTTCCATTGTTATGATTCATGATGTTTTTTTAACCCGTTTTGTATTTTGAAAAAGCAGGAGATTCAGCATATAATCAGGAGAATGGGGGATGGGTTGAAAAACCAGATTTTGTGTCTGATAGGAGCTAGAATCACATGTATGAATCTGATGGCTATTCCTACAGGGACATTTCTCACAGAGCACCTGCAAAGAGCAAGAGGTGTCATATTATAGTAACAGATTATTAATTAACTTGTAGTTAAAGTATAAATTATATCTGTTAAGATCGCTTGTATGATGATCATGAGTTTTGTCTTATTAAATATTTATAACCAACAAGAGGTATATGCCGTATAGTAATATCTACTCTGATACATTGTAGTACCGGACATTTGTAACTCTGGTTAATCAGGTAGATAAGGTAGCCAGGGTCAGGGCCCATCTTCTCCATGCACTACATGAGATAGGAAGAGAGGACCACCAGTTTAGACTGAGGTACAAGGGCCAATATCTTAGAGATGCCTTCACATTAGAGGAATATGACATCCGTGAGAATGCTGTTGTCAAGATGGTCCCTATGTCCAAGAGAAATGAAGTAAGTCATGATAAAGTTTTGTACTTCTACTTCTGTAGATTCATGAATACAAAAATAAAGACACAACACCAAATTTCACCTGGCTGTGATTATCAGATATTTATAATGTCAACATGCTTTACCCAATATTTTATCTTACTAAAGTACATGTATATGAAATAAGAAGATATCCAGATGTGGAATAAGTGTATGCGACACAACCAACATAAGGAAACAGCAATTTAAAATATCACAATGGAAAACAGCCAGAAGTATTCAACATGACCAGAGGTTGCTTATCTCGTCCTCTTGCATTTGCCCAAGACTTAAAAGTGGGTGGTAAAGGTTTTTTTTCGTGCATCGTGTTGAGCAATTTTTATTTCCCGTTCAGCCGTGCATGGAGGTTCATCGTGCATCGTGTTTCTCTATTCTATTTTTCGTTCATCGTGATTATCATTTTTTTATTGGCCGTTCATCGTGATTATCATTTTTATTTGGTCGTTCATCCGTGCATGTACCCCCCCCCCTTTACCACCCCCTTAAAATACAATACATAAAATTCAAACAAATCTCTAAATTATCAACCAAAGACCCATTTCTGGACAAAAAAAAAATAGTTGAAAGGGAAAAAACAAATGTAATTGATTTGTGGTTCATTAAAGTCTAGACTTTGTGTAACACTTAATATATCAGAGGTTCTGAAATTCATTTTGGTTACCTCAGCTTGTTTAGAGCATCTTTTTATATTCTTTTACATGTAATTGCTAACATAGATATCAGCTGTTGGTTCTGGTAGTTTTGACTAATTGAAAAAAATGAATATACATGAACCTGCATAAAAATGTTTGTATAATTATACATGTACATCAATCAGTGACCTTCAAGTACATGTAGTACAAGAACCTTGCATTACAATACTGTGGTTCATTTATTTTTGTGGGTACCAGTTTTCGTGTTTTGATGAAAAGGGATCAGTTGATTTTGTGGTTTTGATATCTTGAGCATACAAAACAATGTAAAATTTCCTTTTCGTTGGGTATTTAAATTCATTGGTCAAGGCCACCCTCTAAAACCACAAAAATTGATACCCCATAAATAATAATGAAACCATATAATTTATTTTTAATTTTTATACGACCGCAAAATTTTGCGATCGTATAATGTTATGGCGATGTCGTCGTCGTCGTCGTTGTCGTCTGGGAACATTTGGTTTCCGTGCGATAACTTGAGTAAATGTTGACCAATTGTTTTGAAATTTTTATATGATGTTTGTAACCGCTAAAGGAAGGTTGGTATTGTATTTGGGGGTTGTAGCCCCTACCGTTTTAGAAAAAAGGGCCAAAAGGGGCTAAAACAGGTGTATCGACAAAACTATTGTAGAATGTTTTTTATTCATTCAATTTTGGAAATTCTTCTTTTGTTAAATTGCTAATTGAATTCTGTCACCTAGATGTGTCAATGGTTTTGGTAGTTGAATTGCTACAGGGTGGCAAAGATGGGCTACGACCTTAAACTCAACTTTTTAATTTTGGTCTGATTTTCAAAACCTTTTTTTCATTGGAATTCTTGTGCAAATCCCTGCCTGTATTTTTCAGTCAGATTTGCAATATCTCTTACAGTTTTAGAGAAATTAGGGGTCAGAGAGCCAAACATATCAATTAATGAATAAACAAGACTTTTTCATTTTGATGTTTATGTAGATATATATGAATGTGTCAAATATGCATTTTAAAGACCACCACAGAATGCATGTGTCAAAAAGCTTTGTAAGTCCACCATGGGCTGCATGTGACCAAAGCAATAGACTATCCATATTGGGCCTCCAACGTACAGGGTTTAATTTGTTGCGGTCGTATCATGCTGCGCTCGGCGTAGCTTTTTATTAGCTCATAAGGATTTGATTCCTGAAAAGTATCACTCTATTTTGAGATTCTTAGCATTTTTGAATTACGCATGATATATTTCATATTTTTAGTCCATCAGTGATCTACGATCCCTAACGAGCAGTACTACACTTAACCTAGACCTTGGTCCTGGACAGACAGCTGATGTAAAGTCCGCCTTGTACGAGGAACTCAAGATTTTCTGTCAGAGAGAAAAGTTAGTCAGTGATTTTTCTGTAAGTTTAACATCATGCATAATTTGAAACTTGTAAAATGTAGTTTTGTTGTAAGGGGTTTATTTTTGCATCAATGATATATTCATTAAAAACATGTAAAAATTGATTCCATGTTTAGTGACAATTGAAAAAAATCAAAACTACATGTCTCACTGAGCATTTAGGCAGCAACCATTTGAAAATCTGGGGGCGGTATGGATTTTAGCCCCTTGACAATTTTTTTTTTCAAAATTTTTCAAAGATGAGAATTTTTTTTTTTACGACACCAAAAACATTTTTTTCATTTGCAATTTTGTTTACGCTGTGTAGCCAAGGCTCACCAAAACAATTTATTTTTTTTCTTTCTGGGATAAGGACAATATATTTTTTTCTCCAAAAGATTAAGAACAAAATATATTTTTTTAAATCCATACCCCCCCATCCCCCCCCCCCCCGAGAATTTCAAATGGTTGCTGCCTTAACCTCTCAAACATATATTTCATAACATGAAATGAGCCATAAGACCTCCAAAATTCTATCTTGAGTGAAAAATTGTTGCCAGTATTCCAAGGTGTGTAAGTACCTATTTCTTCTGTAAAAAATAAATTTTTATATACTGAAACCTTAGGTGTCTTCATTTTAAAAATAGAAAGTTTTAAATAACATTGCATTTCATTGGTCAACATCATCGATCAATATCAGTACTGGCGGTAACATTATTTGCTAATTGACCATTGTGAGATCGCTGCGAAACAACTGAACTGTAATCAGATAGGTTTTCCTATTGGCATACATTTTAGGCCATTGACTGATTGTTTTCAGAAATGGCCTGAAATTTAACACCTTTCAGGTTAAAACTTTGGTAAGAATGAAAAGAAATAACTTTTAAAAACTTGTTGAAATGGTTCTTTATGACCTAAACATTTTATACATACCGAATAATACATGGCAAAATCTGTATCATATGCTGTATTTACCCGAGACACCTATATCATACCGAGGGCCAACGGGCCCGAGGTATGATATATGTCGAGGGTTCATACAGCATGTGATGCAGATTTTGCAATGTAATGTTCATTATATCATATAGAATAAAATATTGATATTTTGTAGGGGTGCAATACAGGGTATGCGATATAGGGTAAGAGGTGCGATATAGGGTAAGGGGTGCGATATAGGGTAAGGGGTGCGATATAGGGTAAGGGGTGCGATATAGGGTAAGGGGTGCGATATAGGGTAAGAGGTGCGATATAGGGTTTGCGATATAGGTAGTGTGCTTTGTCCTATAATGCATATTAAAAAAGACTATATTAATACTTTAATATATATGAATGTCTAGTATATAATCAAACAATGTTGCTGTAATTATGATATAGATAATTATCAGCAACACAAACTTGTGTCAAAATGAACAAAGCTAGTGTGGCTGCAATAATACCTACCCCACTATATTTTTGTAACAATGAAAAGTTTGACAATGACAAGCTTTAGAACACCTAAGCACATAAAAACTTTTACTACATCTTTTTATACGACCCCAAATTTTTTGCGATTGTATAATGTTATGGCGACGTCGTCGTCGTTGTTGTCGTTGTCGTCGTCGTCTGTGGACACTTTGGTTTCCGTGCGATAACTTGAGTAAAGGTTGACCAAATTTTATGAAATTTTGATATGATATTTGTAACAGTTTAAGGAAGGTTGGTATTGTATTTGGGGATTGTGGCCCCTACCATTTAAAAAAAAGGGCCAAAAAGGGCTAAAACAGGTGTATTGACAAAACTGTTGTAGAATGTTTATTATTCATTCGATTTTGAAAATTCTTTTTTTATTGAATTCATCATTAAATTCTGACAACAAAATGTTTCAATGGTTTTAATATATGTTGCACTGTTACATTGCTACTGGGGGCCAAAAAGGGGCCACACCCCAAAAAATGACTTTTTTATAAGTTGTCCGATTTTTAAAGTCTTTTTTTCATTGGAATCCTTGTGAAAATCCATGCCAGCATTTTTCAATCAGATTTGCAATATCGCTTACCGTTTTTGAGAAATTAGGGGTCAAAGGGGCGAAAAACGCCATTTTTAAAAGTTTGTCAAATCACATAGTTTTATACCAAAAATTTAGTTGTAGTGGGCCAGCCAATTGTTATGAAGTTTTGATATGATGATTATATCCACTAAAGGAATATTGGTCTTGTATTTGGGGTTTGTGGCCCCTACTGTTTTAGAAAAAAGGGCCAAAAGGGGCAAAACAGGTGTATTGTCAAAACTGTTGTAGAATGTTTAGTATTCATTCAATTTTCAAAATTCTTTTTTTGATGAAGTGCTCATAAAATTCTGTCTACCAAATGTGTCAATGATTTTGATATGTATTTCACAATTACATTGCTACAGGGGGCTAAAGACAGGCCACGCCCACAAAATAATTTTTTTAATTTTTGGTCCGATTTTCAAAATCCTATTTTCATTGGATTCCTTGTGAAAATCCCTGCCTTATTTTGTAATTGGATTTGCAATATCTTTTACCGTTTTTGGAAATGAGGGGTCAAAGGGCCAAAACTGTCAATTAATACATGTATATAAAGAAGGCTTTTTGTATTAGATGTTGATGTAATATTAAAAACGAAAGAATATGGAATATGTGCCAGAAAGACAAAATCCACATATTGAAATGATTTTGATAAATGTACAATGCAAAATTTCACTGCGTGTGAAGCGCTTTTCTGGATTAACCTTCATCAGACACGCTAGGAGTAAAAAAAACTTGGAAAACCGGTAGAACATTAGATTTGATAAAAAAAAAAAGGATGCCAAAATGCTACAACAATGACCAAACAGATAAATTTATCATTTTTTAAGAAATAGCCAAATGTTGTCAAATTTTGGAAATATGTAAACGTGTCTTTCCAACACATATTCCAGTACTCGAAAATATATAAGAGCATACAACTGAAGCACGGGGAAGCTTTCTACGGCCTCCACACGGCACTAAAGCCAAACTCTGAAATAATATTAAAAACGAAAGAATATGGAATATGTGCCAGAAAGACAAAATCCACATATTGAAATGATTTTGATAAATGTACAATGCAAAATTTCACTGCGTGTGAAGCGCTTTTCTGGATTAACCTTCATCAGACACGCTAGGAGTAAAAAAAACTTGGAAAACCGGTAGAACATTAGATTTGATAAAAAAAAAAGGATGCCAAAATGCTACAACAATGACCAAACAGATAAATTTATCATTTTTTAAGAAATAGCCAAATGTTGTCAAATTTTGGAAATATGTAAACGTGTCTTTCCAACACATATTCCAGTACTCGAAAATATATAAGAGCATACAACTGAAGCACGGGGAAGCTTTCTACGGCCTCCACACAGCACTAAAGCCAAACTCTGAAATAATATTAAAAACGAAAGAATATGGCGACAATAAGTATATATGTGTCAAAATGTATTTTTAAGTCCACCACAGGATGCATGTGTCAAAAATCTTTGTAGCAATGGACTATCCATATTGGGCCTCCAATGTACAGGGTTCAACTTGTTGCGGTCGTATCATGCTGCGCTCGGCGTAGCTTTTTATTTAAAAGAGATATGCACCTGAAAATAAAAGTAATTAAATGTCCCTGAAAATTGTTTCTTTTGTTAGAAAAAAAAACTTAGATAAAGTTAAAGCAAAGAAAATACTCATATGTACATGAGTTGGTTTTAAAGATATAAGGGTTAGAAAATTGACGGGAAATCAGACTCCTCTGGATTCTTTTTTGGAATAACATTGAAACAGTTTTTGACCTATTAAGCATAGAAATAATAAGTAAAACTTACTGAAATTTGTTATATATAATTATTTAGACATGATATTAGAAATATTGAAATGAAATAAGGGGGTCAATGGGTAAATAAATTCTAATGCATTTTAATGGATAAAGGCAGAGGATATCGAAAAAATAAAAAAACATTAAAAAATACAGGTTCGTATCTCCTTAATGTCTTGTCACAGCTATTTTTAGTTACGATCTAAATTGTCCAATCACATACTTGATTTAATCAGAAAGTCACTGCTTATGGATGACACCGTAATACATTCAAAGGTAGCACATGTAAAAATTATTTTGAATATGATTGGTTGGTAGTGAGCAAGTCAGCTTACATGTAAGAATGATTAAAAAGACTCTAGGTTGCATTTTCTGTTTATAAATTTTGTATGTACATGTATCAGGGTCTAACATCACTTACAATATTTCTTTTTTATTTTATCAGGGACTGATGTACATGCACTTCCTGGCAATGTGTTTGACTCTCCTGACAGCATACCCCTATTCCTTTGTATGGGCCTTCATACTATTCATCGCTGGTGTTATATTTTGTCCAAAGTTCACACGCATTGGAGGTTATGTTGGAAATTATACTCACTGGTTAGTAAAAATCATTCCTTTTGGAAGCAAACAAATACTGAAGAGGCATTCAAATAAAGCTGGGTCCCCCATCACACATTTACATCAGGATATGAACAAACAAAAATCATCTGACTCATCAACTTCATGGTTGATTGATCACAGAAAAAGAGAAGTGGAATCAACTTCATGGTTTGATGATTGTGGGGAAAAATAAATGCTGTGAGATGTGGTATTATATCTTTAGGACATTTTCTTGTTATTAAGTACCACTTTTTATAAGAATCATGCAAAGACCGATTCATGGGTGGAAAGCCTACACCAATTTATTTTTGATGTGTTACTCCTACTAGCACCCTGCTTTGATCTTTTGTGCTCTTTTACCAAACTAGCCCCGGTCCTGAGAGAAAAAAAATATACGGAATGCATTGGAAAAATGAAAGAAAGGGAGATAACTCTTAAAATTGTCAATAATTTCAATAGAAACCATTGTTACAAAATGGCAAGATTTCTTCCAGGACCAGGCAGTTATGAGCAAATTGTTATTTATTTCTTATTTGCTATACTTTGAACTATCGTACGTTAAAAATAAACCACTGTAGCCTTTTTATTGATGAATCACTTTTCTTCAATTTTGCATGATTCTTAGGTGGACTACTACTTGATATGTTTTAATTGATATATTTTGTTAATTTATACCATATGTTCATGAGATCTTTTGTTCATTTTGTAGGAGGTTTATTTTCTGTGCATTCTATGGAGCAGCATCACTTGGAGTTTTGGGAGCAACACTTTACTTCACCTCAGTGAAATGGATGAGTATTACAGTGAGTAAGAATTATTGATTGACTAAGGTAGTACTCCATAATTAATTTATTTGGCCTATATTTGCATGTACTTGACATTGGCTATTTTGTCCCGGGTTCTTGCAATCACTTTGACACCATATGTCCAATTGCAACCAAACATGGTATGGTTGTTCATTAGCATTTGGTGCTTAGAACAGATGTGGAGATTTTTGATTCGTCATAAAACATGGCTGCCGTGGCTAAAAATAGAACATAGGGGTAAAATGCAGTTTTTTGCAAATAACTCAAAAACGGCTACAGATATCAAAATTCTAGCACATGGTAAAAGTGATCAGCACCTCAAGATCTACCTACCCTGAAATTTCGAAGAAAATCCAACAATCCATGTAGGAGTTATTGCCCTTTTTGTTGATTTTTTTGCACCTGTTTAGCTCAATATCTTGAAAACTATACAAGATATTTGAGAAATTTAAATTGCATATTGTTTAGCACATCAAGATCTACAAAAAATGTAATAGGGTCAACATTGTAGGACCTTTCCTTTTAGGAGTTATTGTCCTTACAACGTCAAAATTGAGCATTTTAACAGCATTTCCTCATTACATTCCTCTGACACTTTAGTTCCAATTGGAATCAAACTTGATATAGTTGTTTATTAGCATTAGGTGTATAGGTCGTAAGACACAGTTCGGTTTTGTTTACAAGTTAGTTTCGGAGAGTGACATCCTAGAATTTCTAAAGTAAAATACAAAGGTCGATTTTAAGTACCTATAAATTAAGAATGCCTTATAATTTAGTAACAAAAGTGTGCTCAACTGATAGGGAATCTTTCAAAGGTAATATTTTTGACAAAGTATAAAAATATTCGAAAAAACAGAAGTTTAGCGTCCCTTTTCCGGTATGGTGTCATTTTTATTTTACCGATCTTTTGAACGTTTTTATTAATGCTTGTTTTTAAGGTAAAAAATGCGACGTCATTTCTTGAAAAAATAAGCCAGTCCATGTATAGGTTTTTTACTTTTAATAAACAGCCAGGTTTATGTACTTTCAGAGCATTTATAGCACTGTAGAGGATTTAGTGCAGGTTTTAGTCTAATCTAGGCTTGAATTATGGTAAAAATGTGTAAATTTTAGTTTTTTTGCATGTATAATTTGTTTTCGGAGTTATTGGTTTGTAATGAAAAGATCTTATTTTTGCAAGTAACAACTAACTGGAAGATAAACTATGGAATGTAAGGAATTCAACGATGTATGATAAGTGTTTATAAGGTTAAATATAGTTTTAGAATAGTTATTGGAAGAAGCATATGTGCTGCAAAGTGTGTTTTACTACCTGATGAGGGGATTTTTGATTCATCATAAAACATGGCCGCTGTGGCTAAAAATAGAACATAGGGGTAAATGACAGTTTTTTGCAAATAACTCAAAAATGGTGACAGATTTTAAAATTTTGATTGGGAACAAAAGTGATCAGCACCTCAAGATCCACCAGCTTTGAAATTTTGAAGAAAATCCAACAACCCATGTAGGAGTAATTGCCCTTTTTGTGGATTTTTTGCACATTTTGCACCTGTTTAGCTCAATATCTTGAAAACTATACAAGATGTTTGAGAAATTTTAAATTGCATATTGTTTAGCACATCAAGATCTACGAAATATGTAATAGGATCAATGTTGTAGGACCTTTCCTTTAAGAAGTTATTTCCCTTAGAATGTCATAATTGAGCATTTTAACAGCATTTCCTCATTACATTGAAAACATTAACTCCTCTGACACTTTAGTTCCAATTGGAATCAAACTTGATATAGTTGTTTATTAGCATTAGGTGTATAGAACTGGTGAGGGGATTTTTGATTGGTTGTAAAACATGGCCGCTGTGACTAAAAATAGAACATTGGGTTAAACTGCATTTATTTGCTAATTACTCAAAAGGGTGACAGATTTTTTAATTTTGATTGAGAACAAGTGATCAGCACCTTAAGATCCACCATATTGTCAGATTACACCCTTATTAAACTTATGACCCTTTCAATGTCAAATAAATTTTGCCTAATAACCTTTACTTCAGGCACATATGTCAGGTGAGCGATTCAGGCTCCTGGGAGCCTCTTGTTTTTAACGTTGCCATTATTTGAGCTTTCGGTTCAGGTGAAACGTACGTAACATGAATGAAATGTAAGCCCGAAAACAGTCCTTTCTTTTGAGGCCAAATAAACCTATCCGACATTGGCTCTTTTTTTCAGCTGAAATAGTTCAAAATAAAAAATGTAAAAATAGCACATTTGAATTTCAGCCAATCTGCTGGTCACCATGCCCAGCCGGAAGCGACACTTTATGAGCATTTGGATTCATTTTTTCGAAATTATTCTTTTTAACAATAACTGTGGATCATAATTTTTACATAACGGGTCCAAATTTTTGGTTCTTATTTTAAGACCAAAACCAATCAATAATTTCATTTTACAAAAAAGTTCACAGGGGCCACCTACTAAACAATACTGTGAAAAAAAAATCCTAATTGTGGATCTGGGCTACTGCCAAAATGATGAAGAATTGAAAACTAGAGGTTAATGCTGTGTAGGTTAGCATGTTCATTTATATGTCATGTCCTATTAGATGCCTAAATCTTTGTTCCCCTAACTTTTGGCTTGAATTAATGTGGTAAAAAAAAAATAAACGTTTTTTTCATCAATTACTAATTAAAGCCTCTAGTAATGCAACTGTTTGTGTTCCCATAATTCCCTAAAATACATCTTGTTTTCAGATTTTTGGAAGTTTTTGACTTTTACAGATTCATGTTTTCCAAATTTTTGGTTGGATTTCAAGGTGTGAAAAATCTTGGTTATTAAATGGTGAATGTCAGGGGCATTGCAGGCAGGGAAGAAATTTTGTAGCAGTTTTCTCAGCAACTACTTATCAGAGCCACTTAATATTTAGTACAAAATGTATTTAGCATCAGGGTGGAGACCCACAAGGTGGAATTCAATTTCAAGTCTGTTGCTAACCTACTAATCAATTTAAATATATCTGACCATTTTTGTCCCCCGCCGCGTTTTGTCCCCCGCCGCAACGCGTCGGAGGGACTTAGTAATGGTCTCCGTCCGTCCTTCCGTCTGTCCGTCCGTCACGTTTTTTGTGGGTGCAACTCCTCGGACACTACTGAACGGATGTTGCTGAAACTTTACTCAGTGATAGGGTACAATTAGTAGATGATCATCTTATATTTGAAATTTTCAAAATGGCCGCCGTTTCCATGGAAACAGGGAAGAAAGGTCAAAATATAGGACATTCAATATCTCGGTTACCTAGGTGCACAGGGTTCTGAAATTTTGTAGGCTGATAGAGCAAAAGGTACTCTATAATAATATGAAAAAAAATTTTGAAGCGATATTTACGGTTTTCGAGTTATTTACGAATTTGTGATTTTTCAGTCCGAAAAATGGGAATTGTCAAACGTTTTTGTGGGTGCAACTCCTCGGACACTACTGAACCAATGTTGCTGAAACTTTACACACTGATAAGGTACTATTAGTAGGTGATCATCCCATATTTGAAATTTTCAAAATGGCCGCCGTTTCCATGGAAACAGGGAAGAAAGGTCAAAATATAGAACATCCAATATCTCGGTTACCTAGGTGCACAGGGTTCTGAAATTTTGTAGGCTGATAGAACAAAAGGTACTCTATAATAATACGAAAAAAAATTTTAAACAATATTTACAGTTTTTGAGTTATTTACGAATTTGTGATTTTCCGGTCCAAAAAATGGGACTTTGTCATATCAAACATTTTTGTGGGTGCAACTCCTCGGATACTACTGAACGGATGTTGCTGAAACTTTACACACTGATAGGGTACTGTTAACAGGTGATCATCCCATATTTTGACAACCTATTTCTATCGTTTCTCAGAGAATATACTGCTTGAATTGACATACCACACAACTTTTATGCGGCAGCGGGGGACACATGGCTACGCGTAGCAATCTTGTTGACTTTGACAGATTTTTGTAGAACTGTTGTAGCAAAGAGCAAAGATTGGGTTTTCATAGACATGATTTTGGTTCACAATCATAGTCTTAACCTTTTATGTGACACATTGTAATAATAGATAGATACATGTCTGTTTATTTAAAGTGTAACCAGTTGAAAAATAAAATTAGTTTAATATTACTGTCTGTATCAACAGCCAGCCTGTTGAGGCCAATGAAAGACTATCAAATAAAATTGGAAATCATACATAATGTTTTTTCTTTTTTTTTTCAGAACCATGGTTGCACAGACTGGGTTTTTGTAGATGAATGTTCTCACACGGAAGTTTTTACTGCCATATTCTTTGCTTTCTATGCATTACTACTACTTGGAGCAATAATCATTGTGGCCATCTTGTTCTTTAACTTCAAATTGGAGGTAGGTATTTCAGGGCTGGCAACTTTTGGTGAGCTGCTCATGCCAATTGTAAGATCTACCAAAAATTGAAAGATTAAAGGAAAAAATTTTGAAATCAAGGAAATTTACCATTTACTGTAAATTTTGGACCTAAGATGCACGAGTCACCAAGACTTGTGTGACACATGATGGTTCTGGTATTTTTGTGTAGTATTTAGTTGTCCATCTGTTGTTATATGAGTCCAAAAGTGTTTTCTAGAGAATGAATTTTGTACACCTTGATGGAATTTTATAAAAAATAATGTATATTTAACCTTTTGAGGTAGACAGATGCTTATAATTTTTTATAGTTGAAAGGTGAAGGTCACAAATTTTTAAAAAATTTAGAATTCAGGTTGAAATTTGTTTTCAAAGCATAACATTTGATTGCCTCGATGGAAATTTGTAAAAATTACAGACATTAATGCTCGGTAAGCATAATAGAAGCCAGATCCAGACCTGTTAACCACTATGATTTGGCCGTAGTTTCTACGATTTTTGCATTAAAATTACGGTCTACGGTTTCTCCGTGAAAAACTACGGTCACGGCAAGTTTTTAAAAAAAAATTTGTTTCGCTGAAAAATCGGTAAAATCAAGTTTCGTTTCGCGTAAAAATCTTTAATTTTTAAACTTCCGGTTCACTATGTCTGCATCAAACGGACCTTGATCCAATGAAAATTGTAATGAATTCAAGCGTCCACATGAGACATTCTCCCAAGTTGGAGGAAAAAAAGAGTAAACAAGAAAAATTAATGGCAGAATAACATTGAAAATGCCAAAAAGGCCGAACGTCCGTTTTGTACTTAACATTTTCAAAGCCCTAAACTCTTATTGGTGATTTAGTACAAAAACTACTGGTAAATATGCAAAACTACTGGCAGTTGGACTATAAACTACTGGCACACCAAAAATAGGGTAAACAGGTCTGCAGATCTTTCTATATTTGAACATGATAAAAATCTCATTGCTTGGTCATGTATTTCAAAGTGAATTTTGCTGCAATAAGCAAATGTATTTTGGAATGATCCTCACATGAGCTATGTATAGATAAATGTCCTAGAACTTAATATTGTAATTTTGATTTTATTTTTCTTTAGATCGGGGATAAGATTGAGAAATTCCTGGTAAAAGAACGAGATATCGAAGACGTAATGAAAGCTGCCAGGAGTGGAAAGTAAGTACAAAAAATTTAAGTATAACCACAAAATAAATAACTTTCATCATAATGAGAGGTGGAATAAGTGTATGGGACAGTGAAACATGAAAGATGCATTCTCCTTACGAAAAGTAAGATTCATTTCTAATGACAATGTTTAGGCCAAAAGAGGGCATTGAATGACATTCCCTTTCTGTTATGATGATTATTTGTTTTCTTTATAGATTGAAGGAGAAGAGAACTGCAGCATATGAATTGGCTGCCATGGCTGCTTCTGGAGATGATAATAAGTTCAGAATTGTTGCCGAGGATGGGTAAGTCTGCCTTGATGCAGTAAACTGGAAAATTTTTTGTGCATTTTTATTTTCGGGATTGAAATTGCCAATGTGAAAATTAAACGGCACAAATAATATATGTCTTCCATTGTAATATATGGACAATAACATTGCAATGTGAATTCAAAACTGCACAAAATTTCAACTGTACTTCAAAAAAATTACCCGGTATACAGTTACTATATACATGTATATAGATTATTACACAGGGTTTTCCATATCAGGTCCCATATCATTCTGAGACTCCCATATTCCCTGCATAACATTATAGTGCAAATTAAAACTGAGTTTACTAAAATTCAATTGACCTAATGTAAAAAAGAGATGCAAAAATTTCCCAGTTTATTGTGGCATTTTTCTTAATAGTCTCTGCAGAAGCTTCTAGCTTATAGTCATGACTATAAACTTCCTTTTAATAACTAAAAATAGGTGGATATAACAATGTGTGTGTCTCTTGTAAACAATAAATTCAAATTGTAGCTTAGTACGGTAAGCCATGATAAAACTTCAATAACTCTACTTGTTTTATTAATCTTTGAATTATACGCCACTGAAGGGACCAATAATGGTAGAAAAGTCAATAATTTGGTTGTACTATGAGCTGAATTTTCCTTCAAAGTCTGGTTTTGTACTCTGGTTTTCCCAAACTTTCAGTGTCTTTTTAAGGCATTTTCTATAAATATTTAAACACATACATGACCCACAAGGTTTGTGGGTACAAAGTGTTTCAATTCATCGCATTATTATTTTGATTTATACACATTATAATAAATATATTTTTACATTCCGCTCATCATCTTAGATTGTGTTGTTAAGTAGTAGTCCACCTAAGAATCATGCAAAATTGAAGAAAAGTGATTCATCGATAAAAAGGCTACAGTGGTTTATTTTTAACGAAAGACAGTTCAAAGTATATAAAATAAGAAATAAATGACAATTTGCTCATAACTGCCTGGTCCTGGGAGAAATCTTACCATTTTGTTAAGCCCCAGTCACACTGTCACGTATTGGCTTCCCCGTTTCACTACGTTTTAAAACATGACGTTTTAATGTAATTTATTGTCAAAGTTTTCGGTCTTCACGTTTAACTAGGTATATGCTATGTTTTACAAGGGTTCCTCACGTTTTACTACATTTTACAAGGTATGGCAAGGTTTAACATCAGCCGTTTCATTAGGTTTTACCATGTTTTGCTACGTGTGTGGTACGTTTCGTCAGGTATTACTAGGCTTTGTCACGTTTTACAAGGTATAGGTTACAATTTAGTACATATTGATGTGGTTTTGCTAGGTATGTACTACGTTTTACCACGTGCCACTACGCTTTGAAGCATAATCTGCGAAAACCGCGTAATTTTCTCAAAATAAAAAAATATATATATTCACCAGGAAGAGATAGTTATTGCTTTGAAGAGAAAGTAAGTTGTGATTTTATTCATATTTTAGTAATTTATATAATATCTTCGCTCCAAAGACTAATGATCACTAATGGTATAGTATGTTACCATTGTCCGTCTGTTCGTCTGTCTGTGGAATGCAATTTTGTCTCAGTTTTCCATCTGAACTGCTTTTAAAAGATAATAGATATGATATTTTGCATTTACTGTAGTACCAAATGGTGCATAATGATTTTAGGTTCCTAGCTAAACTAGATTTACACATGTTGAACATGGATGCAAATATCCTATCACAGTTGTCTAACTATAGGTCGTAGAGGTTTTATATTTCTCCTTCAATCTCATCATATGGTATAATAGGGTGTATATCTATTTTATACTCCTAGATCAACAGAATACTAAAGTTTTGATCAGAAGCGGGATATCACTAGTGCGCATTAGCTTACAAAATACTTGTTACAAATTGTTTATATTACTCAGCTTTAAGACTTTCACGCAAAGGACTATTTCAGTCTTTTCCTCATTCCCTTTAAATAAGAGAAAAGAATCACCTTGTAATCTTAACCCAGTAATTTAATTCCAAAAATAATTGGTTACAGAAAACTTGACAAATCGCTGCAAAATGTACAAGTGCAAGAGATAGGCCAACTGGTTGTGCTTTTCTGAACCATGTGTCTTTCTTCTTAACCCTGGCGTCATTCTTACTACATTCTTCTGAAACATAGCTAGGTCATTTCGCAAACAGTTTCTAAAAGAAACAATATATCCTCACGTCCCAGTTCCTCTAAAATTTTTCGTACATGCCGAACTAGGATCTCCTACTTTTCCAATGTCTCACCAAAATTAAACGTGTTTTTCTTATCCTCTGGTTGTATTGCAACAACAACAGCCTTATCTTGTAGAATATGCGTATGCTCATTCAGAAACATCCTGTAGTTTACCAATTTCATAGTACTTTTTTCTTTTAATGTGATTTAAATGAAGATTTTTCACAAAACAAGAGTGCAAAAATAGGCAAATGAAAGAATAAGCGTGATAAAACGTGATTATACTTACTCAAACATGATAAAACGTGAAAAAACCTAGCGAAAAGTAACATTAAACGTAAAAAAACGTACAAAAACCTCATTAAACCTTGTGAAACGTAGTATATACCTAGGAAAATGTAGTAAAACCTGGAGGTGGGCATTAAGCTACGTTTTACTAGGTTTTCGTTACGCTTTCACTAGGGTTTAACACGCTTTAACGACGTTTCACTACGTTCTTCTACGTATCTGCTACGTTTATTTTTTTAGCCGCGTTTTGCCACGTTTGTGTCGTGCAAACGATACAAACGGGGCACCCCACGTTTGCGTCCAGGTATCTCTACATATGTACCTGGTTTCAAGTACGTGTCGGTACGTTTTGTTACGTTTATAGCAGGGATTTAGCTAGGATTTTTCAGGCTTTAGTCACTTTGGCGGCGGGCATATTTTGGACCACATTTTCAGTCACTGTTCAGAGCTAGTAATATTCTATCATGATAAACTTTTTTTGCAAATGGTCTGTTTGTAATTCATTGATTTCTAATAAAAAATTTATCTTCTAAATAAAGTATTATCCAACATTTTCAGCTTTGCTATTTAAGCCAGAATTATATGTATGTTTTTATATTTTATATATACTAATTATGTATTTCAACACACCCCACGTTTGCGACTAGGTATCTCTACATATGTACCTGGTTTCAAGTACGTGTCGGTACGTTTCGTTACGTTTATAGCAGGGATTTAGCTAGGATTTTTCAGGCTTTAGTCACTTTGGCGGCGGGCATATTTTGGACCACATTTTCAGTCACTGTTCAGAGCTAGTAATATTCTATCATGTCTATGGTTAATCTTAATTTATAAACTTTTTTTGCAAATGGTCTGTTTGTAATTCATTGATTTCTAATAAAAAATTTATCTTCTAGATAAAGTACTATCCAACATTTTCAGCTTTGCTATTTAAGCCAGAATTATATGTATCTTTTTATATTTTATATATACTAATTATGTATTTCAACACAAACACACCCCCCCCCCCCCCCCCCCCGCCCCCGTTTTCCCCTCAAAAGAAAAAAAAATAACATGAGTAGGAAAAAAAGAACTCTGCAGTGTTTTACTACCAATAATCAAAGAGAGTTCTATTTTATTTATATTTAATCATAAAATACATAGTATATAAAGATGCAAAATAAATATATAACCTTATTAAATAAAATCAGGAACGGTTCTGATAAAATCTATGTTATATTAATAAAGTTTTTTTAGCTCACCTGGCCAAAGGCCATGTGAGCTATTGCCATCACTTGGCGTCCGTCGTCGTCGTCGTCAGTCGTCGTCCGTCGTCGTTAACTTTTCTTCAAACTTCTTCTCCTCTGAAACCGATGAACAGATTCAAACCAAATTTGGTCTGGTGGTACTTTAGGGTATCCCCCACAGAACTGATGTGGGGATTTTTGATTCGTCGAAAAATATGGCCGCCGTTGCTAAAAATAGACAAGGGGGGTCAGACTTCAGTTTTTGGCTTGTAAATCAAAAAGTATAAGAGATATATGAAATCTGATGCCACCCTACTGCTTCAGCATCAAAAGTTCTACAAAAGTCTCCATTTGGTCCAAATTGTCAGATGACCCCTTATAGGGGTTACAGCCCCTTAAAGGGGAAAAATAGCGTTTTTTCATGTTTTTGCCCTATAGTATGAAAACTATTGCAGATAGAGAAAAGCTGTTGCTTGCTTAAATGTTCAGCTCATTTAGCTCTACAAAAGTCTCCATAGGGTCGAAGTTGTCAGATGACCCCTTATAGGGGTTACAGCCCCTTAAAGATGAAAAATAGCGTTTTTTTCATGTCTTTGCCCTATAGTATGAAAACTATAGTAGATAGAGAAAAGCTGTTGCTTGCTTAAATGTTCAGCTCATTTAGCTCTAGAAAAGTCTCCATAGGGTCGAAGTTGTCAGATGACCCCTTATAGGGGTTACAGCCCCTTAAAGGTGAAAAATAGCGTTTTTTTCATGTTTTTGCCCTATAGTATAAGAACTATTGCAGACAGAGAAAAGCTGTTGCTTGCTCAAATGTTCAGCTAATTTAGCTGTACAAAAGTTTCCATAGGATCGAAGTTGTCAGATGACCCTTAATAGGGGTTACGGCCCCTAAAATAACTTTTTTCATGTTTTTGGCCTTTAGAATGAAAACTATAGCAGATAGGGAAAAGCTGTTGCTTGCTTAAATGTTCAGCGCATAAAGCTCTACAAAAGTTTCCATAGGGTCGAAGTTGTCAGATGACTCCTTATAGGGGTTACGGCCCCTAAAATAACAGTTTTTCGTGTTTTTGGCCTATAGAATGAAAACTATAGTAGATAAAGAAAAACTGTTGCTTGCTTAAATGTTCAGCTCATTTAGCTCTACAAAATATAGGGTTGACAGTGATTTAGGCTCCTGGGAGCCTCTTGTTTTGCTTTGGACTAGAGTTATCTTTCTTTTTATACTAGAACAGTAATCCAATATATGTTAATTTTCCCGCCAAAAACGTCACATGATCACAGCTCATATGTAAACAAACACACTCTGGTCATTCATGACCTTTGTAGAAGTTCCTTCTGCACATGTATGGCATATATATTCAAATTATTGTATGTTTTGTGCTATTTTATTTGATTTAACTTTTTCCTAGAAAGGTAAATATCGCCATGTATTCATTTTCTTTTCAATAATTAAGACCTTGGCTTTGAAAAATAAACCACGTGGTTGAGTCGGTCATTTAATTTTATTTACATTTCTCACGTTTTGATTGGCTAAATAGAAATTTGCATAATTTCAATTATTCTTAACACCTCCTGTTTTACCTTGTCGGCGGATTTCTTTTATGTTTGCTGGTCTCATTGCTTGGGTTCAAGGACCCGAGCGTCTTTTAGATTCAGAGCAATTGCATGAAGATCTCTGTACAAACAGCGCTTGTAAATTCAGTCATTGGATTCCGTCCATTTCAAAACATTTAAATGATCAATGCATCAGAATTGAAGACGCTTCCGGGCAGCGGAAATGGCCGAATAATTCCGATTACTTATTGGAATCTTCCTAGTATGATTTCGTTTGGACCCGTATTCGTCTTCAAATTTCACGACTATTAAGTGAGGGTCTTATTACCAAATAAATATCAAAGGGTGATTTCCGTGTTTGGATTCATTCTTTATGAACTTATGTACAGTACACGAACAAATGAGTATACTTAGATCTTCATTTTACTAGTTGATTAATTTATCAACGCAAAACATTTTCCAGTTAATATAAAGCTCAGATTATAAAGATAAAGATAAAGATATTTTATTTCCTAATCATAGGGATCCAAACGAGCATTTAATCAATATACACTTATCCTCTGTAGCTATATTTAACTGGTTCAGTCCATTATTGGGCATAATCGGGGGGTTCTTTTTCGATCAATTAATTTTGATAAGTGTGCTCCACTCAACTAGAAATAGAATCTGTGTTTTGTCATGGTTACCAACTTTATTCTCAAAGAAATGGATAATTATATAACTTTTACAGACGATATATTTAACGGGTTCGAATGTGACTATGTAGTGAACTTGGTGAGCCCATTGTTATGAAATAAGTTTAGTTTGTACATTCCGATATATATTAATACTATCTAAAATTGAAAGATGACATAAAGTTTAGCTTGAGGGATCTTACTACCAAACAGGATCTTGACGAAGTGACAAAGGATCTAGTCAAAACATCAGACTTAGAAAATATGGTCACAGGTATTGTGAAAAAACTTTTTAGTAAATTTGAGTCCATAATGGAAAAAAAATCAATGAAAAGATTAATAAGATCAATCAGGACATTAATCAGAAAGAGAGTGTTTTGAATGAAAAGATAGAGTCCTTATCCATAGAAAATGAAGACCTTAAGAAAAAACTAGATAAGTGCTTTTCACAAACTTCCACCCTCAAGCAAGAACTGTCCAATACAACCATAATAGCCAGAAATGCTGATCTAAGCAGTAATTATAATGAACAATATAGCCGAAAAAACAACATCAAGGTGTTCAATTTCCCCAAAAAGGAAAGCCAAGATCTGAGAAAAGACTTTATTGAAATGGCAAAAACGGACCTCAACATAACACTAGAGGACCGTGACATCGTTGCCATCCATCGGTTACCAGCCAAAAATGAACCGAGACCTCTTATTGTAAAATGCTTCAACACTGATGTTAAGAGAAGCCTTATGCGAGTGAGAAAGCAGCTGAAACAGAAGGTGAAATTTGTTGATGATGTGACGACGAGGAACATGGGTCTCATCAATAGACTGGAAGACAGCGGGAACTTTGAACAGGTGTGGTACTTTAACTGCAATGTGTATGCCAGAACTTTGGAGGGACTACAGCTGAAGTATGGTCTGTACGACAACATCAACGAGAGACTTAGAGAGGCAGAAGGGAGATAACTCTAAATTACAAGATAAAATCAAGTTGTATTCTTATAAGTAACTTTAAATATGTTCAATGTTATTGTACTGGCTGAAATTTTACAAAAATTGAAAGTATCATTATTAGTTTTTCAATATGATGCTAGCCATTTTTGTCTTATATATTGTTTTTATCACAAATTTTGATACTATAGTGTTTTCTCATTTTTTTTATATTTCTGATGTATACTTCGTTTGTCTGATGAACAATTGTGTTATTTTGTGTGTTGTTATTGATTTTGACTATTGTATGATTTGTTTTGTTCTCTACCTATGGATTCAATAAAAGTTTTAACTGTAAATTGTCAAGGCCTGGGGGATATTAGTAAGAGAAAAGATGTGTTTGATTATCTTAAATCGAAAAAGTGTGATATTTATTGTATTCAAGACACTCATTTTACTTATGACATTGAAAATCAAGTAAGGGTTACTTGGGGATATGAATCTTATTTTTCATCTTTTATGTCAAATTCTAGAGGTGTTGCTTTTCTTTTTAATAATACTTTTGAATTTAAAGTTTTAAAAGAGAAAAGGGATGTAAATGGAAACTATTTAGTATTAGATATCATTATTGGAAAGGAAAAGATTACTTTAGTTACTGTATACGGTCCAAATGTCGACACCCCTGATTTCTTTAGTAAACTAATGGATATTATTGAAGACTTTGGTAATGAAAATTTTATTATGTGTGGTGATTTTAATTTGGTATTAGATCCAAATATAGATTGTTGTAACTATAGAAATATCAATAACCCAAATGCAAGGGAGAAAATGTTAGACATTATTGATCAGTATAGTTTAATTGATCCTTTTAGAGAGTTATTTCCTATTTTACATAGGTACACCTGGAGAAGAAGAAATCCATTTAAACAAGCTAGGTTGGATTTTTTCCTCTTTACTGAGAGCATGCTAACATATCTAAGAAACTGTAAGATTGAACCTAGCTACCGTTCAGACCATTCTATGGTAATACTAGAATTAGTATTTAACCCGTTCATTAGGGGTAAGGGTTTGTGGAAGTTTAACAATTCTTTGCTTGGTGATATAGATTATGTGAACTCTGTAAAGGACAAGATTTTGGATGTCAAGAGACAATATTCAGCCCTTGTCTATAATCTAGACAACTTAAGTGATATTGATGATGAAAATTTACAGCTCACTATTGATGATCAATTATTTTTAGACACTCTTTTGATGGAATTGAGGGGGAAGACCATTTCATATTCCAGTTTTAAAAAGAAAGAAAGGGATAAAAGGGAACGGAATTTATTAGAAGAAATAGATTTGTTAGAATGCTCAGTAAATAATGATTCACTAGATGATCTTGAAAATAAAAAGAAAGAACTAGAAAACATAAGAAAAGATAAAATGAAAGGAAAGTTGGTCAGATCTAGAATTCAGTGGATAGAAGAGGGGGAGAAGCCGACAAAGTATTTTTGTGGATTAGAATCTAAGAATTTTACTAGTAAGATTATACCTAATGTAGAAAAAGAAGGGGGTACTATAGTAACAGATCAGTTTGATATTTTGAAGGAAGCAAAATCTTTTTATGAAAATTTGTACACTAGTAACAACTCTACTTGTACAGTAGATGATTTAAATCAAACTTTGAACAATATGGACTTTACTAAGTTAACAGATGAGGAAAAATTGCTTTTGGAAGGGGAGATAACTTTAGAAGAGGCCTTTAATGCTCTTAAGAAAATGAAAAATAATAAGACACCTGGATCTGACGGATTTTCCACAGAATTCTTCAAATTTTTCTGGAAGGATTTGAAACATTTTGTTGTAAATTCTTTGAATTATGGTTTAAACAAGGGTGAACTTTCTGTAACTCAGAAACAGGGCATTATTACTTGCTTGCCTAAAGAAAATAAACCTAGACATTTCCTGAAAAACTGGTGTCCTATCTCACTTCTTAATACTGTTTATAAAATTGGGTCGGGGGTAATTGCCAGCAGAGTTAAAACTGTATTAGATAAATTGATAAATTTAGATCAAACAGGGTTTATAAGTGGGAGGTATATTGGGGACAACATTAGATTGATATATGATATTCTACAATACACAGAGGAACAAGATATCCCAGGGCTATTGCTATTAATTGACTTTGAGAAAGCTTTTGATAGTATTTCTTGGGACTTTTTGTTAAGCGTATTGCAATTTTTCAACTTTGGTGATTCATTAATTAAGTGGGTCAAAGTATTTTACACCAACATTAGCTCTGCTGTCATACAAGGTGGGAATTTATCAAATTTTTTCCAAATTGAACGGGGATGCAGGCAAGGCGATCCATTGTCTCCATATCTTTTTATTTTATGTGCAGAGATTTTGGCCATTAAGATTAGAGGTAACAAGGATATCAGTGGTATTAATGTTACTCAAGTAGAACATAAGTTATCACAGTTTGCTGACGATACATCATTGTTATTAGATGGTAGTGAGAAATCACTACAAGAAACATTATTAGAACTAGATTGGTATGCTGAGATATCTGGACTCAGAATAAATTTTTCTAAAACACATGTGGTTTGGATTGGTAGTAAAAAATATAGTAATGATGTGTTGTGTCAGGATAGAAATCTATCATGGGGAACCACCAAATTCAAACTCCTTGGTGTGCACTTTGATGTTAATTTAGAGAATATGGTGGATTTGAATTACAAGGATAAATTAAGTCAGATTAAAAAGATTATAAATACATGGTCAAAGAGAAATCTGACAGCTATTGGCAGAATATCAGTTGTTAAAACTCTTATTCTTCCTATTCTTAATCATTTGATTATGACATTACCAAATCCAACTGATGATATGGTAAAGAAGCTTGATGACCTAATATATTCCTTCATATGGAATTCTTCTGTTCATAGAGTGAAAAAAGATGTGTTACAAAATAATTATAGTAATGGAGGCTTGAAAATGATCAACTTGTCTGCTTTTATTTTGGCATTGAAATCCACATGGATTAGAAAGATATATCTTAGAAATTGTAACTGGTCAGACACTTTATTTGCCATTTCCAATTTAGAACAGGAAAAATTGTTAAAATTTGGAGCTAAATATGTAAAGAGTAAAAATATCAGAATTTCAAACAAGTTTTGGCAAGATGTATTTAATGCTTGGGACACCATAATAGAAAAAGAGAAGGACAATAGTTGGGAATATTTTCTAAGTAGCCCACTCTGGTTTAACAAATTCATTAAAATTGAAAATAAATTTGTTTTTTATGAGGACTGGTTTAAAAAGGGTATTATTTATATAAATGATGTATTGGATGAAAACGGAAAGTTTCTCTCCTTTGAAGACTTAATAGAAAAATTTGGTGTATCTAGAAATGTAATGAAGTATAATAGTATCATTTCAGCTTTAAGTAAAGCTGGGAAGCTTTTTGTACATGGGGACTTTAAACTTCAACAACCTTTTATTCCATCTATTATTAGGACTTTTTTGAAAAATTCTAGAGGTACCCATGATATGTACTCCATTTTAATTAAAAATGAAATTATTCCAACAAGTCAGAAGAAATGGAGTTATATTGTTGATGTTGAAGAATCTCAATGGAGAGAAATTTTCAGTTTACCATTCAAAATTACAAGAAATACAAAGCTACAATGGTTGCAATTTAGAATTAACCATTATATTTTGGCTACAAACAAATATCTGTGTAAAATAAATGTTGTGAATGATCCTAATTGTAATTTTTGTAATGATGAGGAGGAAACAATTGAACATTTATTATGGAATTGCGAGATTACGAAAACTTTTTGGAAGAAGTTGATCTTTGGTTTTTATCAAATGGGATAAGTATCCTATTTACGAAAAACACTTTCATATTTGGAAACACATCAAGGGTTTTGGATGGGTATGCCTGTAATCTTATTTTACTATGTATTAAACAATATATATATAACACAAGGTATTTTAAGAAGAATTTGTCTTTACAAGCTGTTATTAATAAACTAAAAGATCTATATAATATAGAAAAGTGTATTGCAGTTAAAAATAAAAAAATAGATTTCTTTAATAGACAGTGGAATCCTTACAGGTTCTTGGAATAATATACTATCAATAAGATAAACTCTTTCTGTAAAAATTGTTATGAACATCACATAATATCACAACAAAATTTCATCAGACATTTATCTAAAAAATTTTGTTTCTTTTGATGTTTTGTTTAGTTTTTTGTTTTTTGTTTTTGTTTTTTTTGTTTTTTTTCTTAAAAAAATTACTATTATTTCTGTTCTTTTCCTGTCTATTTGGTTTTTTTTTAACCAAAAAAAAAAAAATCCTTTTAGTATACACTAGTTCTTTTTAATCTTTCCTCTTCCACCATATTTATACTTTTATTAGAATCTGTATACTTGTACTATGCAATTATGAGGAGATCTTAAGTGTGATATGACATTTGATAAATACTGAATGATATTCTGTGACGTTCAACATATCTCATACAGGTTATATATGTTTGTCATACAATGATGTATTTTACTAACAAGTACTAACAGCTGTATATTATATGCTACTAATGTTAACGAGGCCGGGATAAGGTACCGGTACTTTATGTTTTCAACTAACAAATGTACAGATTTCAATAAAAATATCACAAATTAAAAAAAAAAAAAATAAAAAAAAAAAATAAAATTGAAAGTAAAAAAATATATGACTTCGTTTTTTATACAACTAGTCAATGCATGTAGCAATTTGTGCGGATTCTATTGTTTTCTCCATTCCCTTTTTTACCATTAAAAGTGAAGAGGGATACAGAGTATAGAATTGTAGTGTGCGTTTCAGTTATTTGCAATAAAAGTTGAAAAAAATGTTGAAAAAATATAAGCTTATGAGTATGTTAATTTGTTCGGAGCACTACTGTGTAGTTTGATAAAATCTTAACCATATTAATAAAGTTCTTTTACTGATTTTGATGACATTTTTACTCTGTTATATCCTTAGGAACACTTAAAGATACAACGGATTCTAGGAAGTCTGCTTCATATTTAGATATACATCTCGAAATTGAAACTGTCAAAAAAGCTCTATGACAACATTTCATCTGCTCCAGCTTATGGAGTTTTCGTATCACAATTGATTCGTTACTCCAGAGCTTGTTAAAATTACATCGATTTCCTTGGTAGAGCGTCACGTTGGACACAGAAATTGCTAACATAGGGTTATGTTGCGCCTAGGTTGCTGTCTTCACTCAAGAAATTTTATGGTAGACACTATACACTCGTTAATTAATTAGTATGGGGATTTCTATCTCAGATGCTGGTTTGTAATAGAATTTTGTTTTGTCTTCCTTTACCGGATTTGACACACTGAGTCGGAAATTGGTAGCGCGACGTGCGTGCTATATAGCAGGCTGGAACTGTTTACTCTTCCGGAGCACCAGAGTTCACTCTTGTTACGACTTGAGTTCGCGTTGTTGATTTCTATTTAGTTGATTTTGAGTTTCTTTTGCTGTTCTTGATCATGTTTATAATAACCACAGTTGACACTTGAATTGACAATTGACAGTGTGGCGGTTGTGCTAATCAGCTATTGCAAACAGAAACTGCTTAATCTCCCCGAGTACAAGAGTTCATTCTCGTCAGGACTTGACATCGTGTTTATGATTGCCATTCTGATTTTTGTATTTTTTGTGTTTTATCCTGTCCTGTCCGTTTCTTCGTGCTGTCATTGGTTTTGTCTTTGACTTTTAGGAATTATAACATTCTGATGCCCCATTTTACCTCTTCCTCTAACAAAACTGCTCATAGACTTCTGATTGAGATATTCACGTCTTCTGGTTGTTGCGGATTTTTTAAAATTGCGACTTATTTGTGTTTTCGTTAATAGTCAAAACATCTGTAGAAAATAAATGCCAGACCCGAGCAAGCTTTTTGGAAAGCTTAACTTGTATCGATCTATATATTTAATTGGCATGAGTTGTAAAAGTGTCAATTGATGTCGCCAATCATATCCGGTGTTCATGATCAGCTTGGCTTCTTAAATTAATTAGCCTTGATTCATTCACAATAATTGACAAAAGTGACACTGGAATTGACTTTTACCACTGATTTTCGTAAAATAAATTTTACACACTTTTTGAAAATTTAGGTGACGAAAATGGTTAAATAATTTTTCGCTATTTGAAAAATCTGTTCGCCAATGACGAAAATGTCGAGCGCTAGCTAAATCACTGTTTATAGCCGTTTCACTACGTTTCAGAAACGTAGTAAAACGGGGTGCCGAAACGTGACAGTGTGACTGGGGCTTTACAATGGTTTCTATTGAAATTATTGACAATTTTAAGAGTTACCTACCTTTCTTACATTTCTCCAATGCATTCTATATATTTTTTTTATCTCTCAGGTTCAGGGCCGGAAAATGAGCACAAAAGATCAAAGCAGGGTGCTAGTAGGAGTAACACATCAAAAATAGAATGGTGTAGGCTTTCCACCTATGAATCGATCTTAATGATGCATGATTCTTATAAAAAGTGGTACTTAATTGCACAAATTGATTTGTTTTATATAAAATGTATAATATATACACGTATTCTTTGTTTGTATTTTCTTTCTATTTTACTTCAGACTTGAAGTATTGTTGTCATTAGCTCTCAGCTCTGATGAATCAACACAAGAACATGCAGTAGAAGCCATTGAAGAGCTCCTACTTATACCTTCAATACAGGTTTGTTTTGGTAGAAGCCATTGAAGAGCTCCTACTTATACCTTCAATACAGGTTTGTCTATCAAATATCATGGACATAAGCCTGATATTATGTCAGATATATTCCAATATTTGATAAAAACAAAAACAAAAAAAAACAAAACAAAAACATTAACTTTCATGACACAGATTAAGAGAAAACACCTTATTTTATATTTTTAGCCACTTTTCACTTTAAAAATTTAGAGTTAATCTTCAGGTGTTATGACCAAAACTTCCTTTGCATAAAAGGCATTTATGGCCGGATTTCACAAAGTGAAAAATCCTGGTTATGAAATGGTTAATGTCTGGCAGGCAGAGAAGAAATTTTGGTAACAGTTTTCTTAGCAACTCATTTATTGTTATTTGGTATACAGCACCAGGATGGATTTGAATTCAGGTCTCACTGGGGTAAATGTGATATCCGTAACTGCAGTTACGGACATCCATGGAAATTCCAAAATGGCGGACGCTGAATTATTTTTTATCGATTTTGCAATGATTATCCATCATTTTTCCGTAATTTAGGTTTCGTTTGATGTGTTTTTGTCTCGCCTGCGACTTTAGTCGCTGAAGGCGAGACATAGGTATTACTTTCCGGCGGCGGCGGCGGCGGCGGCGACGGCGACGGCATAAACTTTTTTGTAAGACTTTTGTGGAAAATGAATTACAAGAAAAGTATATTAGCTAGGCATCTGATATTTGGTATACAGACAGTTCAGGTTATGGTCTACGCAACTGGCACCATGCCGTTTGACCCTGACCCAAATTTCATGGTTCAGTGACTCTGTGAACTTAGATGTTTTTTTCGGGCCAAAAAAACCCTTTGTAAGACTTTTGTGGAAAATGAATTACAAGAAAAGTTTAATAGCTAGGCATCTGATATTTAGTATACAGACAGTTCAGGTTATGGTCTACGCAACTGGCACCATGCCGTTTGACCCTGACCCAAATTTCATGGTTCAGTGACTCTGTGAACTTAGATGTTTTTTCGGGCCAAAAAACCCCTTTGTAAGACTTTTGTGGAAAATGAATTACAAGAAAAGTATAATAGCTAGGCATCTGATATTTGGTATACAGACAGTTCAGGTTATGGTCTACGCAACTAGCACCATGCCGTTTGACCCTGACCCAAATTTCATGGTTCAGTGACTCTGCAAACTTAGATGTTTTTTCAGGCCAAAAAAACCCTTTGTAAGACTTTTGTGGAAAATGAATTTCAAGAAAAGTATAATAGCTAGGCATCTGATATTTGGTATACGGACAGTCGGGGTTATGGTCTACACAACTGGCACCATGCCATTTGACCTTGACCCCAATTTCATTGTTCATTGACTCTGTTAACTTTGATGTTTTTTCAGGCTAAAAAACCCCTTTGTAAGACTTTAGTGGAAAATGAATAAAGTGAAAAGCATAATAGCTAGGCATTTGATATCTGGTATACAGACACTTTGGGTTATGGTCTATGCAACTGGCGCCATGCCATTTGACCTTGACTCCATTTTTATGGTTCAGTGACTCTGTGGACTTGGATGATTTTGGGGGCCAAAAAACCTCTATGTAGGACTTTTGTGGAAAATGAATAAAGTGAAAAGTATAATAGCTAGGCATCTGATATCTGGTATACAGACACCTGGAGTTATGGTCTATGCAACTGACACAATGTCCTGTGACCTTGACACAATTTCCATGATTCAGTGACTCTGTGGACTTAGATTATTTTTTTGACAATTAAAATTTTTGTCGAAAATAAATTAAGTTAAAAGTATAATAGCTAGGCATCTGATATTTGACATACAGACATTTGGGGTTTCGGTCTAAACAACTGACACCATGTGGTGTGACCCTGACCCCATTTTCATGGTTCAATGACTTAGTGAATGTTTTTTTTTTTTCATAGTTTCTCAATAACTATGGTATCTATAACAAACTTCAGACATTTTTGTGATGGATAGGAATTCTGTCATCTGTCTGTCACATGACCTTGACCTTAACTTTTCTGAAGGCCCAGCTAGACCTTCAATGAGTTCTGTGATGGTGCCGACAGGCGAGACACACTTTAGTGTCAACTCTTGTTTAATTTGTAACTGAAATTCTTTAACAAATAATTAGTGATCAATTGCTACATTGAGAAATCAGCTTTACAAAAAAACAGCGGTGATATGGGTAACTGGCAAAAATAAAATTTGAAGATGTCCGTAACTGGACATTGTGAATGTCCGTAACTGGTATGAATCTAAATATTCTGAAAAGTCATTAAAAATTATTTAATGAGCTGTTGCGTGTTTTATTGACATTAAAAGTCAATGATAAACGGCTCAGTTCCGTATGACATTCCTAGCTAAAGTCTTTGTTGATTTGTTGTTGAAATCTTATATAGACTATACTACTTAGATAAAGAGAATGATTTTTATTAGCCAAATAAGAGCAGTAGCCATAGAAAATGGAATTAATGTGTACACTTATTCCAAATTCCATTATTTTCTATTATATATATTAGTTATAGAAATTCCAAAATTTAACTAAGATATTAACAAATTCTGGAGACTCTTTCTGTCCAGAACTAATAAACTGTCGCGCATGTTCTTCACACGTGATAAACACAAAGCGCGGGACCTTTTAAAATAATAATAATAAAAAAGCTGTTCAAAACTGTTACCAAAAGTATAAAATCAATATAGCATATTTATATAAAAAGATCCCGGCATAAAATAGGCAAAGAAAATTTTATGGGCGGAGCGGCATGTACAATGTCAGATGTGCCCTTTTTTGGATAACTAAGCTTGATCCCGAATTCCCGTAATATAGAAAAGACTATTCCAGAATTCCAGTTGAATTAATAAATCGAAAATGGCCAAATCCCGAGGGGTTTTTGGCGAATTCCCGGCCTTAAAAATGGCTAATCTTAGATTACCGGAATAGGTCTTCTCCACCCTCACAATTTTATTAAAAGCACGGCATAACACATGCAAAGTTCTTTTTAAAAGAGTTCTTTCCACTTTTAGCTGGGAGGATGTGACCTTAAATAACATATAAAAAATCCTTATGCGCGTTTTGTTCATTCATTCATTCATTCATTCATTCATTCATTCATTCATATCCTCTCTGGGCCCATATGGACTCATGAGGCCGGACAACATCTTGCGCCATCCCTGTCTTTCGCTTGCCTAGACTTCAGCCCTTTGCCATGTCTCCCATCCAAGTTCCTTTCTCTCATTCTCTACTGTTCTTCGCCAGGTGTTTCTAGGCCTACCAAATTTCTTTTTCCCTCGGGTGTCCAGTCAGTGTTATTTTGATGCTGCTGTTATTATCTCAATCCATCTCCATCTGCGCACTTTGATGGTTGTAGACAGTGGTGTGGTCTCAGTGTGAGTGTAGAGGTCAGTGTTGGAGATTTTTTCAGGCCAATGGATCTTTAGTATTCTGCGCAGGCACTTACGAAGGAAAGTGTCTAGTCTTTCTTCGTCCTTCTTGGTTATTCTCCAAAGTTCTGCACAGTAGAGGAGTGTGGATATCACATTAGAGTTGAATAGACGGAGTTTGGTTCTAGAGCTATATTTGGGTGATATCCAAACCTTACTTAGTTGACAGAAGGCAGATCTTGCTAGACATAGTCTTCTTGTTATGTCTGCCTCGGTACCACCATGTTTGTTCATTTTTGTCCCAAGGTATAAAAAGGAGTCGGTGTCTTCAACCTCGATGTTGTTGATCTTTACTTTTTGATTGCATTTGCTGTTCATTCGCATTGTCATGTTTTTTTGGCATTGATGTGTAGGCCGGTGTATTTGGCTACTTCATATAGTCTTTTTGTCTTCTCTTGTAAATCTGTCAATTGGCTTGATAGTAGTGCAAGGTCATCAGCATAATCAAGATCTTCAAGTTTACTCGTGAACTTCCACCTGATGCCTCGGCTTTTGTTGTTTGTGTTTCTCATTATCCAGTCGATGGTAATAATGAAAAGAAAGTCTGACATTACACAGCCTTGCTTCACCCCAGTTTTCACCTCAAACCACTCTGATGTCGTCCCATTTTCTAGCACACAACATTTGCTCCCTACATATATTTTCCGGATAAAATTGATGAATATCTCAGGATTGCCGTAGTGGTCCATTATGCTCCACATTCTTTCCTGTATTACACTGTGAAAGGCTTTTTTAAAGTCTATAAAATTTAGATATATGGAGTTCCATTCTTGGCATTGTTCTAAGATGTTCCTTAGGATATAGACCTGTTCAGTTTTTCCATGGCCACTGCGAAATGCTGCTTGTGCATCCCTGAGCTGGTTTTCAGCTCCATCTCTTATTCAGCCAATTATTATTCGACAAAATAATTTTGATGGTACAGATAAAAGAGATAAGCCCCTGTAGTTGTCACATACTGTTAGGTCGCCTTTCCTTGGGAGTTTAACAATCAGGGATCGTTTCCAGTCGGTTGGGACCTCCTGTTCATCTAATATTCTGTTTAAAAGTTTGAGCAGATGCTTTGAAGACGTCACTAAGCTCTCTTTTAACAGTTCTGGGTTAATGTTGTCAATCCCTGGACTTCATCAGCTGTAATATGTGCTGTGTTTATAGTCTCGATGGTAGGAGAATGGTCTAATTTGCAGTCTACTGGGAGTGCGGTGTTTTCAGCTGTGGCATTTAGGATGTCTTGAAAGTGTTCTTTCCACCTCTCTAATATTTCTCCTTCTTGTGTAAGAAGTTTGCCTTCCTTTGACTTTATGGTGTTTATGTTTTTTCTACTGTTGTTGCTAAACTCTCTTAAGCTGGTACAAATCAGGCAGACTGTTTTGACATGCTGCGTCTTCTGCCCTGTTTGCTATGTCACTAAGTCATTTTCTCTTATCTGCTCTTGCTTTGCTCTTTACTTCTTTATCTTTCTCTCTATACTGTTCTTTTTTCAGTTCCTTTATTCTAGCAGAGTTGGCTTGATTGATTTCTTCTTTTATCTTCCTTCTTTCATCAATTGCTTGGTAAGTATGATCTTGTATCCATTCTTTTCTATCATGCTTTTTGGTGCCAAGAATCTTTTTCCGCACTTTCTCTGTATATGTTTGATTTCTTCTTCTAATGTTCATTTGTTCTTAATATCAAGATGGAATGACTTGTGCGTTTTGTTCGGAACACCTTACTCTGTCAATATAAATAAATTATCCCGCGATTCCGCGGGACCTGGTATACCTGGTATATCATTTCAAGATGTTCTGCTGTAGACGTAACACATAAGTTCATCTGTAAGCGATAAAAACATTTTTATTTAATTTTTGGTTGTAGTGGATCAGTGTAGGTAGGATATTAACATATAAGAAAAAAGTGCTTTGGTCATGTTGGTGGAATATTATCATGATATTGAATTTTTGGGTTTTGTTTTTTAGTTAAACTACAATATAAAAGTACACGAATTCCTATGAGAAATATGAGAAGTATGAGAAGTGACGGCCATAATTTTAAAATAAGTCGTATAATTACTTGAGTCTTTTCTGATATTGACCGGATTGCAACCGTTATACAAAAAGGTCATAATATTATTTATTTGAGACTAAACTTCATATGCTGAGATAATTTTAGACATAAATCGTCATTCTAGAAAAATATTATTTACATCGATTCCACCATAGTTCTGAAAGTAGAAAATATTTAAGACTACTGAAAATCACTGAGAACTTGTTCAAATAAAATGCCAGAATGTCGGAATATATGCATAGAATCGGAGAGTTTTTATTTTAATCATTTCACAATTCGCCAGTTACGGATATCACTGAAAATACATCTATATCAGTTACGGATATCAGTGCCAACCAGTTACCCATGTCACCGCTGTTTTTGTTGTACTGCTGATTTCTCAATGTAGCCATGTATCACTAAATAGTAGTTGAAGAATTTCAGTTCCAAATATAAAAAACACATCAAACCAAAAATAAATTACGGGAGAATGATGGATAATCATTGCAAAATCGATAAAAAATAATTCAGCGTCCGCCATTTTGGAATTTCCATGGATGTCCGTAACTGCAGTTACGGATATCACATTTACCCCAGTGAGGTCTGTTGTTCAACTAATTCCTATTTAAAGAAATCTGGACATTTTTTACTTTGACAGATTTTTAAATGATAATTAAAAAAAATAGTTGTTTGTCATAGTATTTGGCCATTTTTTTACAAATAGTGAAAGGTATTCCAGAAATAACTGTGGAATTCTCTTGACCAACCATGCACATTTCTATGTTGATTTATCTTCATTTTGCATGGTAGATTTATGAAAAGATACCATTGCCCATAAATTTTAGATAAAGGGTCTTCTCACATTCTTATGCAGACTTATCTGGAACAGCTCTGAAGAAAAGTAGTATCAATTTAACCAAAATATGCAAATACTTTTCGTCCTCCTCAAAATACAACTCAACAATTTTTTACCAAATTTTAGTACTAGTCCTTTACATGTTAGAATGATAAGAAGGTAGCTGTTAAGAGCACATGCAATATCTACTTTAAGGACAACTTTGTTGAGATGGGCGGAGTCAAAACACTGACAGCTCTATTACGATCAGAGAACTCCAGAGTGATGCAGGAAGCTGCTAGCGCCATCTATACAATCGTATCTGAATCTGATGAGCACAACGACCACAAAAGTGCAAACCAGAGTGCAGTGGTGGCAGATCACGGGTTTGTAGAATTTAATGTTCCATAAAATGAGATATTTCATGATGTTTGATTTTCACTCTATTGGTAAGGTTTTCTTTATAGGTGAAAACAACCTTTTGTTTTTTATTAAGGCTATGATAAATTTTGCCATTATTGTTCTTTATTCCACTTTGCACTTTAAGAGGGCCTGGGCAGGGTGATCAAAGGTGCTGGCTGGTTTAGATACTGCACAGTTGATCTCTAGTCAATTACTTCATCAGATGTTTTTGGTTTTTGGTTTGTAATTTACAAAAGCAGGAATTCTCAACCTGCATATATATTATTTCGGTACTTGCTCAGAGTTGGTGGTTTCCCTCAGGTGCTTCTGTTTCCGCCACCATAAAAACTTTATTTTCAAATGCTTGCTCCAAATTAAAAGTGTTACAATATTCTGGTGTGTCTTCCTTGTTATGTCTTTTCTTTTGGACTTTTGAGATTGATCTTGCAAGTTCAATAGTTTTGTTATCGTATAGCAAGTTATTTTCGCAGGGATAAATTTTCGCGGGTTTTGTCTGAAAAGGTATGTGAAAAATTTTTGCAGGTTTTATTTTCGCAGTTTGTTGATGTGTTTGTTAATGATTGGCATTTAATAATATTTTTTGTGGGATTTATTTTCTCGATTGACGTCGAACCGCAAAAATAACCCGCTATACGGTATAAACCTTAACTTTAGAATTAATGATATAGCATAATGGTTCACAATAAGGACAGTTGATCATCAGGTGAGAATTCTGTCTAATTTGCAGTTATAGAATTATTTTCTTTTCATTTTAGCATTGATGATTTAGCATATGCGTCACACCAAGGGACAATCTATTGCCAGAGGACTATTGCCAGTATCTTCTTAGAACTAGCCTTTAATAGGGACATAAGATCACAGCTAGCTGCCAGAAATGTACCAGGTAATAGGAACGTATCTTCTTAGAACTAGACTTTAATAGGGACATAAGATCACAGCTAGCTGCCAGAAATGTAGTCATGAATATTCAGAAATGTTGAGGAAACTCTTTACAAAACAAAAATACAACAAAAAAGGCATTGAAAAGACCCACTGACCAACACATTGTGCAAATTATGAACCTTTTCAGAACTCTCATTATGAAATGATAATTTTCTAATTATTTTATTTTACCTAATTTTCAAAAGCTCAGGCAATGACAAACCTATGTCGAAGCAATGACCCTGACACTCAGAGATATGCCCTACAGACTCTGGAACTGCTAGCAATAGAAAACTCTGATATGATTTGCTCTCAGGTAAAACTTATTAATATCACACAAAGATAACTTTTTGTTACTGAATTACCAAAGTTCTTTATAACTTGATGTCTACATGTAGAAAATTTCCTTGTACATGGAGATTTACTGTTCAGGGGCTGTTTCTTAATAGTTATACTAAAAATTATCCAAATATATTTAATATTAGTAAAAATATCTATTTTTATGGATTATTATAAATTCTAATTAACCGATACTCCCTTTGACCACTGACCTTTTCCTCAATGACCAATTAGAAAATATATTTTCATAGAAATATATTTGTTCCACTTAATTGTTCTGTAATGCTTCGTCTCGTGTAATTTCAATGTTATGCCTTAAATGGGCCCTTTAACTTTGACAAAAACTTCTAACAATAGAAAACTCATTTATTGTTTTGGTAAACTTTGATTCACATTATCTTTTTGAAATTATTTATGCCTTCATTATCAGCCATAAAGATGTAAGAGATTTGTGGTATGTTAGTTTTGTTGACAATATTTTGTTTTCATTCCATTTAACAGGAAGAGTTGTTGGAGATCTTGTTAGATTTACCATTAAAGACTATGGATGAGAAACTGTATCTCATAGCTGGCAAGATCCTGCTGTATTATGCTGAAAACCCAGAGGTCAGTATGGTCTCAGTAATGGGTTGGTGAGTGGGGGTATCTCATAGCTGGCAAGATCTGACTGTATTACGCTGAAAACCCAGAGGTCAGTATGGTATCAGTAATGGGTTGGTGAGTGGGGGTATCTCATAACTGGCAAGATCTGACTGTATTATGCTGAAAACCCTGAGGTCAGTATGGTATCAGTAATGGGTTGGTGAGTGGGGGTATCTCATAGCTGGCAAGATCTGACTGTATTATGCTGAAAACCCAGAGGTCAGTATGGTATCAGTAATGGGTTGGTGAGTGGGGGTATCTCATAGCTGGCAAGATCTGACTGTATTATGCTGAAAACCCAGAGGTCAGTATGGTATTAGTAATGGGTTGGTGAGTGGGGGTATCTCATAGCTGGCAAGATCTGACTGTATTATGCTGAAAATCCAGAGGTCAGTATGGTATCAGTAATGGGTTGGTGAGTGGGGGTATCTCATAGCTGGCAAGATCTGACTGTATTATGCTGAAAACCCTGATGTCAGTATGGTATCAGTAATGGGTAGGTGAGTGGGGGTATCTCATAGCTGGCAAGATCTGACTGTATTATGCTGAAAACCCAGAGGTCAGTATGGTATCAGTAATGGGTTGGTGAGTGGAGGTATCTCATAGCTGGCAAGGTCTGACTGTATTATGCTGAAAACCCTGAGGTCAGTATGGTATCAGTAATGGGTTGGTGGGTGGGGGTATCTCATAGCTGGCAAGATCTGACTGTATTATGCTGAAAACCCAGAGGTCAGTATGGTATCAGTAATGGGTTGGTGAGTGGGGGTATCTCACAGCTGGCAAGATCTGACTGTATTATGCTGAAAACCCAGAGGTCAGTATGGTATCAGTAATGGGTTGGTGGGTGGGGGTATCTCATAGCTGGCAAGATCTGACTGTATTATGCTGAAAACCCAGAGGTCAGTATGGTATCAGTAATGGGTTGGTGGGTGGGGGTATCTCATAGCTGGCAAGATCTGACTGTATTATGCTGAAAACCCAGAGGTCAGTATGGTATCAGTAATGGGTTGGTGAGTGGGGGTATCTCATAGCTGGCAAGGTCTGACTGTATTATGCTGAAAACCCTGAGGTCAGTATGGTATCAGTAATGGGTTGGTGAGTGGGGGTATCTCATAGCTGGCAAGATCTGACTGTATTATGCTGAAAACCCTGATGTCAGTATGGTATCAGTAATGGGTAGGTGAGTGGGGGTATCTCATAGCTGGCAAGATCTGACTGTATTATGCTGAAAACCCAGAGGTCAGTATGGTATCAGTAATGGGTTGGTGAGTGGAGGTATCTCATAGCTGGCAAGGTCTGACTGTATTATGCTGAAAACCCTGAGGTCAGTATGGTATCAGTAATGGGTTGGTGGGTGGGGGTATCTCATAGCTGGCAAGATCTGACTGTATTATGCTGAAAACCCAGAGGTCAGTATGGTATCAGTAATGGGTTGGTGAGTGGGGGTATCTCACAGCTGGCAAGATCTGACTGTATTATGCTGAAAACCCAGAGGTCAGTATGGTATCAGTAATGGGTTGGTGGGTGGGGGTATCTCATAGCTGGCAAGATCTGACTGTATTATGCTGAAAACCCAGAGGTCAGTATGGTATCAGTAATGGGTTGGTGGGTGGGGGTATCTCATAGCTGGCAAGATCTGACTGTATTATGCTGAAAACCCAGAGGTCAGTATGGTATCAGTAATGGGTTGGTGAGTGGGGGTATCTCATAGCTGGCAAGATCTGACTGCATTATGCTGAAAATCCTGAGGTCAGTATGGTATCAGTAATTTGGTTGGTGAGTGGGGGTATCTCATAGCTGGCAAGATCTGACTGTATTACGCTGAAAACCCAGAGGTCAGTATGGTATCAGTAATGGGTTGGTGAGTGGGGGTATCTCACAGCTGGCAAGATCTGACTGTATTATGCTGAAAACTCTGAGGTCAGTATGGTATCAGTAATAGGTTGGTGAGTGGGGGTATCTCATAGCTGGCAAGATCTGACTGTATTATGCTGAAAACCCTGAGGTCAGTATGGTATCAGTAATAGGTTGGTGAGTGGGGGTATCTCATAGCTGGCAAGATCTGACTGTATTATGCTGAAAACCCAGAGGCCAGTATGGTATCAGTAATGGGTTGGTGAGTGGGGGTATCTCATAGCTGGCAAGGTCTGACTGTATTATGCTGAAAACCCAGAGGCCAGTATGGTATCAGTAATGGGTTGGTGAGTGGGGGTATCTCATAGCTGGCAAGGTCTGACTGTATTATGCTGAAAACCCTGAGGTCAGTATGGTATCAGTAATGGGTTGGTGAGTGGGGGTATCTCAATCTTAAAGATGGCAAGGTCTGACTGTATTATGCTGAAAACCCAGAGGTCAGTATGGTATCAGTAATGGGTTGGTGAGTGGGGGTATCTCATAGCTGGCAAGGTCTGACTGTATTATGCTGAAAACCCAGAGGTCAGTATGGTATCAGTAATGGGTTGGTGAGTGGAGGTATCTCATAGCTGGCAAGATCTGACTGTATTATGCTGAAAACCCAGAGGTCAGTTTGGTATTAGTAATGGGTTGGTGAGTTGGGGTATCTCATAGCTGGCAAGATCTGACTGCATATTGCTGAAAACCCAGAGGTCAGTATGGTATCAGTAATGGGTTGGTGAGTGGGGGTATCTCATAGCTGGCAAGATCTGACTGTATTATGCTGAAAACCCAGAGGTCAGTATGGTATCAGTAATGGGTTGGTGAGTGGGGGTATCTCATAGCTGGCAAGATCCTGCTGTATTATGCTGAAAACCCAGAGGTCAGTATGGTATTAGTAATGGGTTGGTGAGTGGGGGTATCTCATAGCTGGCAAGATCTGACTGCATTATGCTGAAAACCCTGAGGTCAGTATGGTATCAGTAATTTGGTTGGTGAGTGGGGGTATCTCATAGCTGGCAAGGTCTGACTGTATTATGCTGAAAACCCAGAGGTCAGTATGGTATCAGTAATGGGTTGGTGAGTGGGGGTATCTCATAGCTGGCAAGATCTGACTGTATTACGCTGAAAACCCAGAGGTCAGTATGGTATCAGTAATGGGTTGATGAGTGGGGGTATCTCATAGCTGGCAAGATCTGACTGTATTATGCTGAAAACCCAGAGGTCAGTATGGTATCAGTAATGGGTTGATGAGTGGGGGTATCTCATAGCTGGCAAGATCTGACTGTATTATGCTGAAAACCCAGAGGTCAGTATGGTATCAGTAATGGGTTGATGAGTGGGGGTATCTCATAGCTGGCAAGATCTGACTGTATTATGCTGAAAACCCAGAGGTCAGTATGGTATTAGTAATGGGTTGGTGAGTGGGGGTATCTCATAGCTGGCAAGATCTGACTGTATTATGCTGAAAACCCAGAGGTCAGTATGGTATCAGTAATGGGTTGGTGAGTGGGGGTATCTCATAGCTGGCAAGATCTGACTGTATTATGCTGAAAACCCAGAGGTCAGTATGGTATCAGTAATAGGTTGGTGAGTGGGGGTATCTCATAGCTGGCAAGATCTGACTGTATTATGCTGAAAACCCAGAGGTCAGTATGGTATCAGTAATAGGTTGGTGAGTGGGGGTATCTCATAGCTGGCAAGATCTGACTGTATTATGCTGAAAAACCCAGAGGTCAGTATGGTATCAGTAATGGGTTGGTGAGTGGGGGTATCTCATAGCTGGCAAGATCTGACTGTATTATGCTGAAAACCCAGAGGTCAGTATGGTATCAGTAATAGGTTGGTGAGTGGGGGTATCTCATAGCTGGCAAGATCTGACTGTATTATGCTGAAAACCCAGAGGTCAGTATGGTCTCAGTAATGGGTTGGTGAGTGGGGGTATTTCATAGCTGGTAAGATCTGACTGTATTATGCTGAAAACCCAGAGGTCAGTATGGTATCAGTAATGGGTTGGTGAGTGGGGGTATCTCATAGCTGGCAAGATCTGACTGTATTATGCTGAAAACCCTGAGGTCAGTATGGTATCAGTAATGGGTTGGTGAGTGGGGGTATCTCATAGCTGGCAAGATCTGACTGTATTATGCTGAAAACCCAGAGGTCAGTATGGTATCAGTAATGGGTTGGTGAGTGGGGGTATCTCATAGCTGGCAAGATCTGACTGTATTATGCTGAAAACCTTGAGGTCAGTATGGTATCAGTAATGGGTTGGTGAGTGGGGGTATCTCATAGCTGGCAAGATCTGACTGTATTATGCTGAAAAACCCAGAGGTCAGTATGGTATCAGTAATGGGTTGGTGAGTGGGGGTATCTCATAGCTGGCAAGATCTGACTGTATTATGCTGAAAACCCAGAGGTCAGTATGGTATCAGTAATGGGTTGGTGAGTGGGGGTATGTCAATTTCAAAGCTGGCAAGGACCTGTTGTTGCATGCTGATATATCAGTTTTACTATCCTGTGAGAGTGTGTCTTGATATGATAATGAAGGAGATTCACAACATCTAGTAAACAATAGATTAGAAACTATGTTTCAAAGGTTGAACATTTCTGTAGTATGTTTTCTGAAAGTTTTGGTGTCAGTATAGATTGGGGGGGGGGGGGGGGGGGTTGATGATCTTGATACATGTATATTGGGAAATGGTTTGCAAAACTTTCACTTAACCATGTTAACAATAGCTACAGCTGTATCTACTTGCTGACAAGATACTTCTCAATGTTCTAGGATTTTTTTTTAATCTCATTAAAAATTGCTAAAATTCACTATCCCACAATAGAAATTTAGGATATTGGAGGGTCAAGTTTTGAGATTTTTTACATTTTTTAGCTCACCTGACCTGAAGGGTCAAGTGAGCTATTGTCATTGCCATGTGTCCGTCGTCCGTCCGTTACTTTTTCAAAAATCTTCTTCTCTGAAACTACTGAAGGGAATTTTTCAAAATTTTGTCAAAGTATTTATCAGGGCATGATGTATAAAAATTGTGTCCGCCTTTTTGATTTGTCAACAAACATGGCCGCTGTTACTAAAAATAGAACATGGGGTAAAATCACATTCAAAGGCTTATAACTTGGAAACTATAACAGATAGAAAAAATCTAAAGGATCTTAGGATCTTCAGAATAAAAAGTTCTACTAATGTCGCCATTGGGTTGATGTTGTCAGATGAGCCCTTAGAGGGGTTATGGCCCTTTGAAGGCTAAAAATAGTGATTTTTCATGTTTTTGGCCTATAGAATGAAAATTATTGCAGGTAAGGAAAAGCTGTTGCTTGCTTAAATGTTCAGCTCATTTAGCTCTACAAATGTTGTCATAGGGTCGAAGTTGTCAGATGACCCCTTATAGAGGTTACAGCCCCCACTTAAAGGCAAAAAATAGTGTTTTTGGTCTATAGAATGAAAACTTTTGCAGATAGAGAAAAGCTGTTGCTTGCCTAAATATTCAGCTCATTTAGCTCTACAAAAGTCTCCATTGAGTTGAAGATGTCAGATGACCCCTTACAGGGATTTCAGCCTCTAAATAAACATGTTTTCATGTTTTTGGCTTTAATAATTAAAACTAAAGCAGATAAAGAAAAGTGGTTGCTTTCTTAAATGTTCAGTTCATTAAGATCTTAAAGAGTCATAGTGTTCAGACAGCCCTAAAATAACATTTTGCACGTTTTTGGCCTACAGAATGAAAACTATTGCTGAAAGAGAAAAGCTGTTGCTTGCATAAATGTTCAGCTTATTCAGCTCTACAAAGTTCTTCATAGGGTTGACATCAAGACCAGGTGAGCGATTCAAATCAAAATAAGGCAATAATTTTTGCATGGTAACCCCTATTTTTATATGACCGCAAAATTTTTGCGATCATATAATGTTATGGCGATGTCGTCGTTGTTGTCGTCGTTGTCGTCGTTTTCGTCTGTGGACACTTTGGTTTCCGTGCGATAACTTGAGTAAATGTTGACCGAATGTTATGAAATTTTGATATGATGTTTTTTACAGCTAAAGGAAGGTTGGTATTGTATTTGGGGATTGTGGCCCCTACCAATTTAGAAAAAAGGGCCAAAAAGGGCTATAACGGGTGTATTGACAAAACTGTTGTAGAATGTTAATCATTCCTTTGATTTTGAAAACTCTTTTTTTATTGAATTCATCATTAGATTCTGTCAACAAAATGTTTCAATGGTTTTGATATATGTTGCACTGTTACATTGCTACTGGGGGTCAAAAAGGAGCCACACCCAAAAAAATGATTTTTTTATTTGTGGTCCGATTTTCAAAATCTTTTTTTATTGGAATCCTTGTGAAAATCCCTGGCTGTGTTTTTCAATCAGATTTGCAATATCTCTTACCATTTTCGAGAAATTAAGGGTCAAAGGGGCAAAAAACGCCATTTTTAAAAGTTTGTCAAATCAAATAGTTTTATACCATAAATTTAGTTTTAGTGGGCCAGCCAACTGTTATGAAATTTTGATATGATGATTATATCTACTAAAGGAATGTTGGTTTTGTATTTGGGGTGTGTGGCCCCTACTGTTTTAGAAAAAAAAGGCCAAAAGTGGCGAAAACGGGTGTATTGACAAAACTGTTGTAGAATGTTTATTAATCATTCAATTTTCAAAATTCTTTTTTTGTTGTTGAAGTGCTTATAAAATTCTGTCTACCAAATGTGTCAATGATTTTGATATGTATTTCACCATTACATTGCTACAGGGAGCTAAAGACAGGCCATGTCCATAAAATCAACTTTTTTATTTTTGGTCCGATTTTCAAATTCCTTTTTTCATTGGATTCCTTGTGAAAATTCCTGCCTTATTTTGTAATTGGATTTGCAATATCTTTTACCGTTTTTGAGAAATTAGGGGTCAAAGGGCCAAACATGTCAATTAATACATGTATATAAAAATGGCTTTTTGTATTCCTGTAGATGTTGATGTAAATATATATGTGTCAAAAATGCATTTTTAAGTCCACCAAAGGATGCATGTGTCAAAAAGCTTTGTAAGTCCACCATGGGCTTCATGTGACCAAAGCAATGGACTATCCATATTGGGCCTCCAACATACAGGGTTCAACTTGTTGTGGTCGTATCATGCTGCGCTCGGCGTAGCTTTTTATTTTTTTGTGTAAGGTCTGCATTACAAATATCATCAAACATCCTTAATGCAGAAATCTTTCAAAATCCACTTACCCTGGGTTAAATTTCACTTACCCTGGGTAATGGGTAATAGAAATCCTAGAACCCTGCTGCTGTTTTATGCTAAGAGCTCTAAGGTTAGTCTTTTTAGCTCTCTCTAGTGAAGATATCTTGATATAATGAAAAAGTGGGGTTGCTGCACAAAACAGTAGATTAGAAACTCTCTTTTCACTGAAATGTCAAGGGAATTATATAAAAGTACAAAAAACACAGTTTGTTCTTTTTTACTGTAGAGTAATTGAAGCATACCTGGATAACAGGTCTATGCTTTTCCTTTTTAGGCGTCACTTGGCGTCCGTCGTCCGTCCGTCGTCCGTCCGTCGTCCGTCCGTCGTCCGTCCGTAAACTTTTTCAAACGTTAACTCCTCTGACACCATAAGTCCAATTGAAACCAAACTTGGTGTAGTTGATCTTTAGGGTATGGCCTACAAAACTATTGTTCGGATTTTTGATTTTTAAAAAGACATGGCCGCCGTGGCTAAAAATAGAACATAGGGGTAATGCAGTTTTTTGCAAATAACTCAAAAATGGCTACAGATATCAAAATTCTGGCATGCGGTAAAAGTGATCAGCACCTCAAGATCTATCTACCCTGAAATTTTGAAGAAAATCCAACAACCCATGTAGGAGTTATTGCCCTTTTTGTGGATTTTTTGCAAATTTTACACCTGTTTAGCTCAATATCTTGAAAACTATACTAGATATTTGAGAAATTTAAATTGCATATTGTTAAGCACATCAAGATCTACAAAATATGTAACAGGGTCAACGTTGTAGGACCTTTCCTTTTAGGAGTTATTGCCCTTAGAACGTCAAAATTTAGCATTTTAACAGCATTTCCTCATTACATTGAAAACGTTAACTCCTCTGACACTTTAAATCCAAATGGAACCAAACTTGGTATAATTGTTCATTAGCATTAGGTGTATAGAACTGATGTGGGGATTTTTGATTGGTCGTAAAACATGGCTGCTGTGGCTAAAGATAGAACATAGGGGTAAATGGCAGTTTTTTGCAAATAACTCTAAAACGGTGACAGATTTCAAAATTTTGATTGGGAACAAAAGTGATCAGCACCTCAAGATCTACCAGCTCTGAAATTTTGAAGAAAATCCAACAACCCATGTAGGAGTTATTGCCCTTTTTGTGGATTTTTTGCAAATTTTGCACCTGTTTAGCTCAATATCTTGAAAACTATACAAGATATTTGAGAAATTTAAATTGCATATTGTTAAGCGCATCAAGATCTACAAAATTTGTAAAGGGTCAACATTGTAGGACCTTTCCTTTGAGGAGTTATTGCCCTTGGAACGTCAACATTGATTATTTTAACTGCATTTCCTTATTTTGAAAATGTTAACTCCTCTGACACTTTAAGTCCAAATGGAACCAAACCTGGTATTATTGTTTATTATTATTAGGTGTATAGAACTGTTGTGGGGATTTTTGATTGGTTGTAAAACATGGCCGCTGTGGCTAAAAATAGAACATTAGGTTAAACTGCATTTTTTTGCAAATAACTCAAAAAGGGTGACAGATTTTTAGATTTTGATTGAGAACAAAAGTGATCAGCACCTTTAGATCCACCATATTGTCAGATGACCCCCTTATTAATCTTATGACCCTTTCAACGTTAAATAGATTTTGCCTTATAACCTTTACTTCAGGCACATATGTCAGGTGAGCGATTCAGGCTCCTGGGAGCCTCTTGTTAGCTCACCTGGCCAAAGGCCATGTGAGGTATTGCCATCACTTGGCGTCCGTCGTCGTCCGTCGTCGTTAACTTTTCTTCAAACTTCTTCTCCTCTGAAACGGCTGCACAGATTCAAACCAAATTTGGTCTGGTGGTACTTTAGGGTATCCCCCACAGAACTGATGTGGGGATTTTTGATTTTCGAAAAACATGGCCGCCGTTGCTAAAAATAGACCAGGGGGGTCAGACTACTGTTTTTGGCTTGTAAATCAAAAAGTATAAGAGATAGATGAAATCTGATGCCACGCTACTGCTTCAGCATCAAAAGCTCTACAAAAGTTTTCATTGAGTGGAAGTTGTCAGATGACCCCTTATGGGAGTTACGGCCCCTTAAAGGTGAAAAATAGCATTTTTAGCTCACCTTGCCGAAGGCAATGTAAGCTTTTGCCATCACTTGGCGTCCGTCGTTCAACTTTTCAAAAATCTTCTTCTCTGAAACCGCTTGGCCAAATGTAATGAAACTTACTAGGGTTGTTCTGTAGTATGTCCTCTACAAAACTATCGTTTGAAATTTTGATTCGACAAAAAACATGGCCGCCATGGCTAAAAATAGAACATAGGGGTAAATTGCAGTTTTTTGCAAATTACTCAAAAACCGTAACAGATATCAAAATTCTGGCACAGGGTAAAAGTGATCAGCACCTCAAGATCTACCTGCCCAGAAATTTTCAAGAAGATCCAAAAACCAATGTAGGAGTTATTGCCCTTTTTCTGGATTTTTTCAAAAAAATTACTTATTTAGCCCTATATCTTGAAAACTATACAAGATATTTCAAAAATTTAAATTGCATATGAATAAGCACATCAAGATCTACAAAAGTTGTAACAGAGTCAAAGTTGTAGGATCGTTCCTTTAGGAGTTATACCCCTTGGATTGTAAAAATTGACCATTTTCACAGTTTTTTGTTAAACTTTTCAAAAATCTTCTCTGAAACTGCTTAGTCAAATGAAATGAAACTTGGTAGGGTTGTTCAATAGTATGTGGTCTACAAAATTTTCGTTCGAAATTTCGATTCGACAAAAAACATGGCCGCCATGGCTAAAAATAGAACATAAGGGTAAATTGCAGTTTTTTGCAAATAACTCAAAAATGGTAATAGATATTAAAATTCTATTTGAATAATAATGATCAGCACATAAAGATCTACCTGCCCTGAAGTTTTGAAGAAGATCTTACAATGGTTGTAGGAGTTATTGCCCTTTTTCTTGTTTTTTTTTTCAAATTTTGCTCTTTTAAGGCTTATATCTTGAAAACAATACAAGATATTTGAAAATTTTAAATTGCATATGGTTAAGCACATAAAGATCTAAAAATTATGTAATGGGGTCAAAGTTGTAAGACCTTTCTTGATAGGAGTTGTTTCCCTTAGAACATTAAAATTGATAATTCCACAGAGTAGCAGTCCTTTGTTAAAATATCCAGCATATAAGTATCATCGAATACAAGGTGAGCGATTCAGGCTCCTGGGAGCCTCTAGTTTCATGTTTTTGGCCTATAGAATGAAAACTATTGCAGATAGAGAGAAGCTGTTGCTTGCTTAAATGTTCAGCTCATTTAGCTCTACAAAAGTCTCCATAACGTCAAAAATGTCAGATAACCCCTTATAGGGGTTATGGCCCCTTAAAGGCAAAAAATAGAGTTTTTGGCCTATAGAATGAAAACTATTGCAGATAGAAAAAAGATGTTGCTTGCTTAAATGTTCAGCTTGTTTAGCTCTACACAAGCCTCCATAGGGTCGAAGTTGTCAGATGACCCCTTATAGGGGTTACGGCCCCTTAAAGGCAAAAAATAGTGTTTTTGGCCTAAAGAATGAAAACTATTGCAGATAGAGAAAAGCTGTTGCTTGCTTAAATGTTCAGCTTATTTAGCTCTACAAAGTTCTTCATAGGGTTGACATCAAGACCAGGTGAGCGATTCAGGCTCCTGGGAGCCTCTTGTTACCAAAAAGTCTAGGTGTGAATATAATTGTTAGGAATTTTTAACATTTTTGCAGGCATGTGCAAGATTACTGTCCTATTCAAGCATTAGGGAATCTTTGAATATGTTTGCTCGTACCCAGAATGCAGTTCTACAGAAGGTGGTTGCCAAGGTGATATTTTGCACAACAGAGCATAAAGACAACAGGTTTGTGTATTTGATTTTCACTTTACAAATTAATAATGTGAAGCCATTATAATGTGTATTTAAGTTACTAAATCTAATGTTATTCATTTTTCATTTTGAGCAGGCTAAAATAAATATTTATGTCTCCCCCCACTTTTGTGGGGAGACATATTGTTTTTGTCGTGTCTGTCTGTCTGTCCGTCACAAAGTTTGTCAGCGCAACTCCTCATTTATCATCTTGTCAGCGCAACTCCTCTGAAACTACTGAACAGAATTCAACGAAACTTGGTATATAGGAGGGACACCATATGTAGTTGTGCAAGTTATTAGGAAATTTTGATCCTCAATTTTTTGTGGGAGTTATGGCCCTTAGAACTTAGGAATTTGCTGAAAATCCTCATTTATCATCTTGTCAGCGCAACTCCTCTAAAACTACTGAACAGAATTCAACGAAACTTGGTTTATAGGAAGGACATCATATGTTGTTATGCATATTACCAGGAAATTTTGATCCTCAAATTAATATTGGAGTAATGGCCTTATGAACTTAGAACATTTTGGGGGGAACGGAGGGAGACATTGTTTTTGTAACTTTTATTTTACTCGGCTTATATTTTGGTAATTATAGTCTTTAAAGTAATAATAAATAAAAAAATCATAAAACTTTTTACAGTCTTTTTATTCTTTAAAAATAATATGAGATAGGCATTGCCTAGATGCGAGCACAGCACATGCAGCTTAAATATAAGTTGATAAGTTTTGTATCTCCAATACATTTTGAGTTGAAAAAGGCTTCCCCCATACAACATGAAAAAGCACAGATGGATACTCTTTTTAGCTCACCTGGCCAAAGGCCATGTGAGCTATTGCCATCATTTGGCGTCCGTCGTCGTCAGTCAAACTTCTTCTCCTCTGAAACGGCTGCACAGATTCAAACCAAATTTGGTCTGGTGGTACTGTAGGGTATCACCCACAGAACTGTTGTGGGGATTTTTGATTCGTCGAAAAACATGGCCGCCGTTGCAGTCTGCACCGTTAACCACAAGTCCGATGCCCCAGACTAGTAAAAATTTGTTCGGACTAGTGAAAAATAGCCAACATTTTTTATAGACATTTAAGGAAAAACCTTTAAAACTTGTTGTCGGACTAGTTGTTGAAAAAGTTTTTGGTGCAGACTGCCGTTGCTTAAAATAGACCAGGGGGGTCAGACTACTGTTTTTGGCTTGTAAATCCAAAAGTATTTGTTTTTGGCCTATAGAATGAAAACTACAGTAGATAAAGAAAAACTGTTGCTTGCTTAAATGTTCAGCTCATTTAGCTCTACAAAATAAAGGGTTGACATCAAGACCAGGTGGTGAGTGATTTAGGCTCCTGAGAGCCTCTTGTTAAAATTTTTGTCTTCATAAAAGTGCGAAAGCTCTAATTTTATGATTATATGACAGTTAAGTGATTATTTGTACATTGCAATTTTTTTCCCAAAACTGCTTTATTATTACTTTAAAAACAGCAAACAAATGGAGAAGAACTGATTATAGATATGAGTACCAAAGTGGGTATAAAAGCAGATAATATGGTTATGATTTATATACATATTTCAAGGAGTAACCGCTCATCAGCAGCATTTGAATCAGTGTAGAGGTTTTAAAAAATCATTTCAGTTAATATAAAACATGAGCATGGATATAAGAATTATAGAAGTTAAAGATTTGCTTATTCAGTTTATACCCTACAAGATCTACAAGTATCAGATTTTATAAAGCTAAGACTCACAGAAGTTCTGCTTCCATCCTAAATAGCAGGCAAGGTCCTTCGTGTCACTCTCCAAATACATAACTGATCAATTTGTAATCATGTTTATAATAAAGGAATGACTGTCATAAATTTCTTTTCATTGGGGTATGACACAAAAAATTGCACATTTGCATTAATTTCCAAAACTTTTTTTTTCATATCCTCAATGAAAAAAAATTATTACAGTCATTTCTTAATTACAGATAAATTTTCAAAACAATTTTAAAAAACATGAATATCTTACTCATAAAAGAACTAAAATGGTAGCACTTCTTGTAAAAAGTGGGTGTTTTCCAATATTTTTTTATCATTCGGTTATGAAAAAAAAAAAATGGTCCCAACTAAATTGCAGTAGTTTTATCAAATTTATTTATTAAAAGACAATATTATGTGGAATAAGTGAACACAACCTACAATATTAATGATAATTTAAAAAATCCACAACAGAAAACAGCAAGCAATGTTCTTTTTCTTTAACAGGAAGAAGTCAAAACAGATGAGATTGGACAAAGTTTTGGGGTACATCAGAGATAACGCTTCTGACCGTGAAGCCTGGGATATGGCCGACCAAGGTAAAAATAAGGGGAGATAATAGGATGTGGAAAAAACAACTTCCAAAGAATCAGTAATACTGTGGAATCATTTATTTTTGTGGGTATCAATTTTCTTGGTTTTTGCAAAAAAAGACTTCGTTGGAATTAAAAAAAAAAATTTGTGGTTTGCACGTGTTGTGGTTTGCACGTGTTTCTTAATGTTATCAATGTCAAAATTACTCCTAGTTGGATTCTTATTTTCATGGTTATAGACACCCACGAAAACCATGAAAATTGATATTTCACAAATAATTTTGAAATCACAGTAAATAAAAAATTGCAATTTAATAAACCAGCACCAAATGTATGTATGTATGTTATTTCAAGGCCACGTCCAATTAATTTCTTGTTCGTCTGACCGCCCGCAAGTGAAATTGTTTCCTTAAGAAAAAAATATATATCTCTTCCGCCCAGATTAACCAGAAACCTGCCTGCGTCCGGAGCTGGAAGTTGTGTTAATTTTTTTTATCTCTGTGTTTGAAAAATATTGGTCTATTGCAAAGGTAAACAAAAGTTTATTTGCCGATTTTCTACCAAGTGCTCCAATAAGCTTGACTGTTTTGTCTAATCGCTTGTTAGTTCAGTTTAGTGCTCCAATATTGGACTCATGTACATCCTTAAACGGTTGAAATTCCGTTTCATTCCCCTTAAACAAAACTCTCCAATGAAAACAATGAAATCAAGTTAAAAGTATTGTTACGAAATACGGCAATTGCATGTCAAATGGAAGACTCTTACATTGATATAGTAAAATACAATGTATATACAAGGTATGCTATACATGATGAATAGTCGACCACCTTTATTGATAGATGACCTCAGTTATAACAACAACACAGTTAAAAATATTAAGGACAATTCCTAACTTATGTGTAAAGACAATGATGGGATATTATTGACACCGTCTATAAACATCCAGTTCACCAAGGATTGTTTTGTCATATTGCTTTTTTTAATAAATATTAATATTGTTATTGTTGTTTTTGTGTTTTTTATTGTGAATAAAGATAGGAACTTGTGTTTCTTTTTAATATTTAATCTTAAAATCATGCCTTACCAGTAAGATTGGGTACTTCTTTAGTGTTATGGACTGTCTATTGATCTGCCTGTGCCTAATGATAGAAAGTCAACACCGCGACTTCAGAGAGAAAAACAACTCAAGACAATTATTTCCTGCTTAAACAATTTATTAATCAACTAGAAAAGCCATAAAACACTAAGAACAAGCATTTGTTATACTTTAAAAAGATTTTTTTATAATATTTCATGTATTTTCTTCAAAAATGAAAAAAATCGCTTGCTTGCATCAGTTTAACATTAAAAACAAGAAAAAAACTTTTTAAAAATTTAAAAACAAGTCGCTCGCCTCAAGAAAAATCAGTCGCCCCAAAAATCACACTTTCAGAAAAAAAAAAAATAATAAAAAGTCGCTCGCTTGCTCCTTTTTTTAAAAGTCAAATCCAAAGAACAAGAAATGAATTCTGTGTGGCCTAACCTAAATGTGCGTGTGTTAGGGTTTAACCTTTTTAGACACACCTTGACCATATAGGGTGTTCAGTTTTATTTGTGGAGTAAACCAGAGTTTCAGGAGGAAATATTTGAACCTACATAAGAGAAACAGTATTCATATAAGAAAATAAATTTTTTATTTGACAAAAATAGAGCATAGGGGTAAATCACAGTTTGTTTTGCAAATATTAAGTCAAAAATGTTACAGAGATAGAAATTCTGACATAGCTAGGGTAAAAGTGATCAGAGCTTCAAGATCCAACAATTAATGTTGGAGTTATTGCCCCTTTTCTTGATTTTTTATTTTTGTCTCGCCTGCGAAGCAGAGCAGGACATAGGTGTTACTCTACTGGCGGCGGCGGCGGCGGCGGCGGCGGCGGCGGCGTTAACTTTTTGGAAAAGTTTTATGAGCACCTCCATATCTCAAGAACTATATGTCCTGGGTTGATGAAACTTGGTATGCATATGCCCCAGTAGTAGCTTAGCACAGTTGCATCCCCATCTTTTGACCTTGACCTTGATTTTCTGGTTGAGTGACTTTGACAATTTTCAATACATATAATACATTTAGCAATGGAAAATTTTTATGAGCACCTCCATATCTCAAGAACTATAGGTCCTTGGTTGATGAAACTTGGTATGCATATGCCCCAGTAGTAGCTTAGCACTGTTGCATCCCCATCTTTTGACCTTGACCTTGATTTTTCAGTTGAGTGACTTTGACAATTTTCAATACATGTAAAAGCAATGGAAAAGTTTTGCCAGCACCTCCATATCGCAAGAACTATAGGTCCTAGGTTGATGAAACTTGGTATGCATATGCCCCAGTAGTAGCTTAGCACAGTTACATCCTCATCTTTTGACCTTGACCTTGATTTTCCGGTTGAGTGACTTTGATTATTTTTATTGCATATATTTGCAATGTTTAAGTTCTATAAACATCTTTTGATCTCAGAAACTGAAAATTCACGTAAATTCAAAATATAGTGGAAGTAAGAAAGAATAATTGTTTCTGATGGTGCCGGCAGGCGAGACATACTTTAGTGTTAACTCTTGTATTTTATACTTCTTTAGTCCAAAATCTTGAAAACTATACAAGATAAAAGAGTACATCAAGATCTCAAATATTTGTAACAGGGTCAAAGCTGTAGAACCATTACTTTAGGAGTTATATCCCTTAGAATGTAAAAACTGACCATTTTCACAGCTTTGCAAAAAAAATTCTTTTCTGAAACTACTTGGCAAAATACAACCAATCTTCTATAGTATGCCCTTTACAAAATCATTGTTCAGATTTTTTATATGAAGAAAAACATGGTGACAATGGCTAGAAATTGAACACAGGGGTATTAAATTGCAGTTTTTGCAAATATTTCACAGCCCATGGTTACAGACATATAAAGATCTGTAAATTGCAAAAGTGATCAGTACCTCATTCTACCAGCCATGAAATTTTACCTAACACAAGTGATTTTCCTTTTCGTTTTTCGTTTTTCAAATTTTTTTTTCAAAATTTTTTTTTTTCGATTTTTTTTTTTCGATTTTGAATAGGAAACAGACCCATTTTCCTTTTCGTTTTTAGCTCACATGGACCTTTGGTCCAGGTGAACTATTGCCATCACTTGGCGTCCGTCGTCGTCTGGCGTCTGGCGTCTGTCGTCGTCTGTTAACAATTTTCAAAAATCTTCTCCTCTGAAACTACTGAACAGAATTTAATGAAACTTTGTATGAATGATCCTTAGGGTGTTCTGCACCAAACTTGTGTTTCAATTTTTGATCCGTCAAAAAACATGGCCACCGTTACTAAAAATAGACAAGGGGGGTCAGACTACTGTTTTTGGCTTGTAAATCAAAAAGTATAAGTGATAGATGAGATCTAATGCCACCCTACTGCTTCAGCATCAAAAGTTCTACAAAAGTCTCCATTTAGTCAAAGTTGTCAGATGATCCCTTAAAGGTGAAAAATAGTGTTTTTTCATGTTTTTGGCTTATAGAATGAAAACTATTGCAGATAAAGAAAAGCTGTTGCTTGCTTAAATGTTCAGCTCATTTAGCTCTACAAAAGTCTTCATAGGGTCAAAGTTGTCAGATGACCCCATTTAGGGGTTACAGCCCCTTAAAGGCAAAAAATAGTGTTTTTTGCCTATAGAATGATAATTATTGCAGATAAAGAAAAGCTGTTGCTTGCTTAAATGTTCAGCTCATTTAGCTCTACAAAAGTCTTCATAGGGTCGAAGTTGTCAGATGACCCCATTTAGGGGTTACAGCCCCTTAAAGGCAAAAAATAGTGTTTTTGGCCTATAAAATGATAATTATTGCAGATAGAGAAAAGCTGTTGCTTGCTTAAATGTTAAGCTCATTTAGCTTTACAAAGGTCTCCATAGGGTCGAAGTTGTCAGATGACCCTTTATAGGGGTAACAGCCCCTTAAAGGCGAAAAATAGTGTTTTTGGCCTGTAGAATGAAATCTATTGCAGATAAAGAAAAGCTGTCGCATGCTTAATTGTTCAGCTTATTTATTAGCTCTACAAAGTTCTTCATAGGGTTGACATCAAGACCAGGTGAGCGATTCAGGCTCCTGGGAGCCTCTTGTTCATTTTCCTTTTCGATTTTGAATGAGAAAATGGCCCATTTTCCTTTTCGTTATTCATTTTCCTTTTAAAATTTTTTTTTTTCAAAATTTTTTTTTTTCGATTTTTTTTTTTTTTTTTAGATTTTGAATAGGAAAATGACCCATTTTCCTTTTTGTTTTTCGTTTTCCTTTTCGATTTTGAATAGGAAAATGGCCCATTTTCCTTTTCGTTTTTCATTTTCCTTTTCGATTTTGAATAGGAAAATGACTCATTTTCCTTTTCGTTAATCATTTTCCTTTTCGTTTTTCATTTTCCTTTTCGATTTTGAATAGGAAAATGGCCCATTTTCCTATTCAAATTCGAAAAAAAAAAAAAATCGAAAATTTTTTTTTTGAAAAAAACAAATTGAAAAGGAAAATGAATAACGAAAAGGTAAATGGGCCATTTTCCTATTCAAAATCGAAAAGGAAAATGAAAAACGAAAAGGAAAATGAATAACGAAAAGGAAAATGAGTCATTTTCCTATTCAAAATCGAAAAGGAAAATGAAAAACGAAAAGGAAAATGGGTCATTTTCCTATTCAAAATCTAAAAAAAAAAAAAAAAAATCGGAAAAAAAAAATTTTTGAAAAAAAAAATTTGAAAAGGAAAATGAATAACGAAAAGGAAAATGGGCCATTTTCCTATTCAAAATCGAAAAGGTAAATGAAAAACGAAAAGGAAAATGGGTCATTTCTAAAAAAAAAAAAAAAAAAAATCGAAAAAAAAAATTATTGAAAAAAAAAATTTGAAAAAGAAAATGAATAACGAAAAGGAAAATGGGCCATTTTCCTATTCAAAATCGAAAAGGAAAATGAAAAACGAAAAGAAAATGAATAACGAAAAGGAAAATGAGTCATTTTCCTATTCAAAATCGAAAAGGAAAATGAACAACGAAAAGGAAAATGAATAACGAAAAGGAAAATGAGTCATTTTCCTATTCAAAATCGAAAAGGAAAATGAAAAACGAAAAGGAAAATGGGTCATTTTCCTATTCAAAATCTAAAAAAAAAAAAAAAAATTCGAAAATTTAAGAAAAAAAAAAAAACGAAAAGGAAAATCACTTGTGTTAGGTTGAAAGTTTGAAGATGATTAACTGGTGTAAGAGTTATTTGTTGGCCTTTTTTCAAGTTTTGCATTTACCTAGCCACAGTTCTTAAAAACTGTACTAGATATTCGCAAAATTATGAAGACATAAAATTCTACAAGATATATATCAAGGACAAAGCTGTGGGCTAAATTGACCATTTTCAAAATTCTTAGTGTCAGTCATCCATGCTTTCTAGGCCTACCAGACCTTTGTATTTCCAGCTTATAAGGATCATTGAGTGAGCGGGATTTATCAATTAAATTGATAACTTTAACAACAGAAGCAAACCATGAATGTAATATATAAATCCAATTATTTTTTTGGGGGGTGGTCACAAAAATTTATATCCCCCACAAAATAAAGGAATTGATAATCAATGAAGCAATCTGTTTTGCAGGACTACAGGCCATGAATTGTGATGATGACAACCTGTCAACCCTGCCTACTCTAAGTACATTAGAGAAACTCAACAAGATGGGAGGGAAGTACGGCTCAAAGACTTCTCTCGGTTCTGATGTAAAACCACCAGGGAGTTCCTCAGATTAGTGAGGCTAGAGACAGGGAACAGTTTTATAGATGGTTAACAGTTTTTTGTTTTGAATTTATAATTTTTCTGACATGATATTGGATTTTTTCGTATTTTTTACCTTTTTTTCTCTTCATATTATTTTCTTTGAAGCTATTGATTGAGCTTATTATTCATTTAATGTAGTACAAAAGTTCAGCTTACAAAAAGTATTTTTTCTAAAACTATTCAAACTGAAATGCTTTTGAAAGAAATTAGAATTAACTTCAATTTGTTTTTAACTTTTGCTTAAAATGTCCTAATATTATTATTATTATTATTTACTAATACTTTTATTTTGAATTAGAAATAGAAATTCTCTTTGTGCACAAGCCACTTTATTTTTTTATTTTTTTATTTCATGAGACAAGAACCTAACATCATTAATGATGATTGTGCTTTTTTTTACAAATTAAATTTTTATTTCAAATTCAGTGTCTTGCCTGCGACCAATAGTTGTGGAAAGTTAAAGGTATTTCTTTCCGCCGGCAGTAGCGAGGGGGGCGTTTGTGTTGGCGTATACTTTTTTGTAAGACTTTTGTGGAAAAAATTCTTGAAAGGTTGATTGATTGATTGTTGTTATACGACCGCAAAATTTTGCGATCGTATAATGTTATGGCGATGTCGTCGTTGTCGTCATCGTCGTCATCGTCGTTCTCGCCTGGGAACATTTGGTTTCCGTGCGTAACTTGAGTAAATGTTGACCAATTGTTTTAAAATTTTGATATGATGTTTGTAACCACTAAAAGAAGGTTGGTATTGTATTTGGGGTTTGTAGCCCCTACCGTTTTAGAAAAAAAGGGCCAAAAGGGGCTAAAACGGGTGTATTGACAAAACTGTTGTAAAATGTTTGTTATTCATTCGATTTTGAAAATTCTTTTTTCAATGAATTCCTCATTAAATTCTGTAAACTAAATGTGTCAATGATTTTGATATTTATTTCACCGTTACATTGCTACAGGGGGTCAAAAGGGGGCCACACCCCAAAAATCGACTTTTTAGCTCACCTGGCCAAAGGCCATGTGAGCTATTGCCATCACTTGGCGTCCGTCGTCGTCGTCCGTCGTCGTCGTCGTCGTTAACTTTTCTTCAAACTTCTTCTCCTCTGAAACGGCTTAACAGATTCAAACCAAATTTGGTCTGATGGTACCTTAGGGTATCCCCCACAGAACTGATGTGGGGATTTTTGATTCGTCGAAAAACATGGCCGCCGTTGCTAAAAATAGACCAGGGGGGTCAGACTACTGTTTTTGGCTTGTAAATCAAAAAGTATAAGAGATAGATAAAATCTGATGCCACCCTACTGCTTCAGCATTAAAAGTCAGATGACCCCTTATAGGGGTTACGGCCCCTGAAATAATGTTTTTTCATGTTTTTGATCTATAGAATGAAAACTATTGCAGATAGAGAAAAGCTGTTGCTTGCTTAAATGTTCAGCTAATTTAGCTGTACAAAAGTCTCCATAGGGTTGAAGTTGTCAGATGACCCCTTATAGGGGTTACGGCCCCTAAAATAGCGTTTTTTCATGTTTTTGCCCTATAGTATGAAAACTATTGCAGATAGAGAAAAGCTGTTGCTTGCTTAAATGTTCAGCTCATTTAGCTCTACAAAAGTCTCCATAGGGTCGAAGTTGTCAGATGAACCCTTATAGGGGTTACGGCCCCTGAAATAATGTTTTTTCATGTTTTTGGTCTATAGAATGAAAACTATTGCAGATAGAGAGAAGCTGTTGCTTGCTTAAATGTTCAGCTAATTTAGCTGTACAAAAGTCTCCATAGGGTCGAAGTTGTCAGATGACCCCTTATAGGGGTTACGGCCCCTAAAATGATGTTTTTTCATGTTTTTGGCCTACAGAATGAAAACTATAGCAGATAGAGAAAAGCTGTTGCTTGCTTAAATGTTCAGCTCATTTAGCTCTACAAAAGTCTCAACATAATCGAAGTTGTCAGATGACCCTTAATAGGGGTTATGGCCCGTAAAATAACCTTTTTCATGTTTTTGGCTTATAGAATGAAAACTATAGCAGATAGAAAAAAGCTGTTGCTTGCTTAAATGTTCAGCTCATTTAGCTCTACAAAATATAGGGTTGACATCAAGACCAGGTGAGCGATTTAGGCTCCTGGGAGCCTCTTGTTTATTTGTGGTCCGATTTTCAAAATTTTTTTTTCATTGGAATCCTTGTGAAAGTCCCTGCCTGCGTTTTTCAATCAGATTTGCAATATCTCTTACCGTTTTTGAGAAAAAGGGGTCGAAGGGGCAAAAAACATCATTATTTCAAAGTTTGTTACAGCAAAAAAAAATAGTTCTAGAGGGCCAGATAATTGTTATGATATTTCAATTTGATGATTATATCCAGAAAAAAAAAGGTTGGTATTGTATTAAGGGTTTTTTGGCCCCTACAATTTTAGAAAAAAGGGTCAAAAGCGGCTAATACGGGTCTATTGACAAAACTGTTGTTGAATGTTTATTATTCATTCAATTTTGAAAATTCTTATTTTGTTAAATTGCTCATTAAATTCTGTTAACTAGATGTGTCAATCGTTTTGGTATATATTTCACTGTTCAATTGCTACAGGGGGCAAAGACAGGCCACGACCATAAACTCAACTTTTTTATTTTTTCAAAATCTTTTTCTCATTGGAATCCTCGTGCAAATCCCTGCCTGTATTTGGTTTTAGAGAAAGTAGGGGTCAGAGGGCCAAACATATCACAAGACTTTTTTCAATTTGATGTTGATGTAGATATATATGAATGTGTCAAATATGCATTTTAAAGTCCACCACAGGATGCATGTGTCAAAATGCTTTGTAAGTCCACCATGGGCTGCATGTGACCAGAGCAATTGACTATCCACATTTGGCTTCCAACATACAGGGTTTAATTTGTTGCGGTCGTATCATGCTGCGCTCGGCGTAGCTTTTTATTTGCTTAATGTCCTGTCGGCGATATTTCAGCCATAATCCGGACATAAGCAAGTGATATATAACTAAATCATCAGTATAAAACAAAGTCAAAATTAAGACCTTAGATAAAACAAAAAGTTTGACTAGATAAAAAACACCAACTAGAAAGAGCACATTAAATCACAAAACTAGTGATAAAGAACAAACTACTATATTAAGACTAATTATTACAATGACATAGATAAATTAATAAATAGCATAAAAAAACAAATGTTTTACAGAAGGTTATTTAAATAAATTAAAGTTTTGCATATAGACCAGTTTCCTTTTAAAACGATAAAATGGCATTGGCTTTCTTGAAAGGTATAATAGCAAGGCATCTGATATTTGGTATACAGGCAGTTCAGGTTATGGTCTACAGAACTGTCACCATGCCCTGTGACCCTGACCCCATTTTCACACTCCAGTGACTCCTGAACTTCCAGACCTAAAACTTTGTAAGTCTTTTGTGGAAAATTAACTTCTTGAAAAGTAAAATAGCTAGGCATCTAATATTTAGTATTCAGACAATTCAGGTTTTGGTCTAAGCAACTGTTACCATACCATGTGACTTTGATCCCATTTTTATGCTCCAATGACTCTTTGAACTTAGGTCTTTTTTTGAAGCAGTAAACCTCTGCAAGACATTGTGGAAAATTAACTTCTTGAAAAGTATAATAGCTAGGCATCTGATATTTGGTATACAGACAGTTCAGGTTATAGTTTACACATACTGTTTGACTTTGATACCCATTTCCTGCTTCATTGTGAACTAAGGTGTAAGACTTTTGTGGAAAATGAAATTTCTAGCATCTGATCTTTAAGATATTGATGAATTAAATTACAGTTTTGGGTCTGTCACCATTTCATCATTGAACTCATTTCTACACTTAATGACTGTTAATAATTGTTTTTCTTTTGTGTTCAGTCTTTTATGTTAAGTCTGTTTCTCCATGACTTTGATATCTAGAATCATTTTAGTTGGTCCACAGGGAAAATGTCGAGAATTTATTAATAGATAATTGAATAACTAGGTATTTTGATGGTGCCGGCTAGCGAGACATACTTTAGTGTTTAAAACATCTATTTTATTAAAATTATAATTGAAATAAAACAATATATATATATATTCCATCAATTTATAAAATTGTGAGAACTTTTTTTTTAAAATATCTGAAATGAATCTTCTACATTAAGTTGTTAATATTCCCCTATCTTATTTTCATAGATGGCTATTTTTTTTGATTTTTACCTTTTTCATTATAATCATATGTTTACTTAAATCCAGCCATATAAACTGTGTATAAACTGTGATATTTATATTTACCTTTTAAAAATAAACATTTTTGTTATGTTGCTACTTTGGCACTTTCTGTCGTCTTGCGGTTTCCTGCATCCTTTGCTGCCACAAAAATTTCTGTCACTGATACTTGACATGTAACTTACTTTGATAATACTAGATTACCAAATATTTGTAAGATGCAGGCATCATGTCTTCAATGGCCACAATCTAAGGAGTCTATAACCACTCTGGGAGCAAAGAATCAAAACAAGTAATACATTGTGAAAATTTTTATACCCTTGAAAAAAGTCTTTAAAACATTTGATAAATCATTTAAAAAATTTGGTATATTTTGTGTTTGTAGTTTTTGTGATCTTTCAAGTGTCTGTTAAGGTTATATATGATAAATTTATATATAATTTTGTTTTCTTACCTTCTTCAAATTTTTAGTTAGAATCTTTAGAATTTTTTTCACATGATTTTTTGCCATTCTTTGAAAGTTTCAAAAATGTAAAGCTATACAATGTTAAAAAAATTACTTTTAAAAAATTATTGGATGCTGTTGATCAGTAATTCAAAATTGATTTTTACATTGTTGATAGTGGCTGTGCATCCATGCGGTATGGACGAATAGTCCACAGGCTATATGTCCACCCATCCTGAAACTATGGTAAAACAAGAGTTTTTCCAGTTGTCAATAATTCGTAATGGAAAACTAATAAAAAATTAAAATTAGTATACACCAGTTTGATTATAACGACTCTTTTGGCGAAAATATATGTCATATTACATATAATATAATTGTGATGGAAAATGTTACAATTCACATTAATAATTGAATTATAGATAATAAAAATCATTTATCAATAATGAAAATAAGGTAGATCAGTGAATATTTGAAAAGATTGATATGTCTAATGAGACTTTTTCCAGTTTTATGGGAAACCTAAAAGAGAAAAACCAATCCATTGGCACAAGTCTTTATCTTTAATAAGCTCTAAAAATCTGTAGGGACAAAACTTGTAAACTTTAAAATTATAAAAAGGCTGTCAAAAAAAAGTTTTTGGATTTAAATTAAAACATAATTTTTTAGAACAAAATTTCAGAACAAATATAAAGAGATTGCAAATAGTCATTTGACAAAACACTGGCTTATTGACGAGAGCTAAGAGACCTAACCTCAAATTTGATACTTTGAATCTAATAAGAAATATTATCTCTTTGAAAATATAAAAGTTTTGATGATCTTATTTTGATTTTATTTCAAAGTAGATATATACAGTTTTAATTTTCATATTGTATACGTTTTCTGTATAAATTCAAGAATAAAATGGATTCAGTATCATTAGAGATTAGATCGTATTGCATTTATACTTTTTAAAGGATCTTAATTATTTATCATATATATAACTATCTAGTAAATTTAACTATTCAAATTCTGGAAAATATCCATATTTATTGTAAAAATTAGAAGCGTGGACCAATAGCCTATTTGTCCACATGGCATAAACGTGCAGACACTGTCTAGATTGTTCTAGTTCGGAAGTTACTGTGATTTAAGTATGGACATTATTTGTAATATTATATTTGTAAGCAATATTAACCATTCATGTAGATTTTTATATCATATTTTGACCTTTGGAAGGCAGGTCCTCCAATTTTTGTTATTTTGTTATTAAATAGTTATAACATTATTTTTTTTCCATTTATTACATGATGGAGCACTATGCAAAGGTAAAAAAAGAATAGAGCCATGAAGGCCCCAAATTGGCCCCAAAATTTAACTATGATATACAAGCGTATAATTGCTTGTTAAATGTTCATTAGACTTCATATTTGATAAATTGCTTTATCTTTTGGTCTCCATTGGTGGTGATCTTTTGCCAGCTTTCTGTCCTTCCCCAAGTATGGCCCCAACTTTTCATTTTTGCTTTCAATGTTTGTCTCCATGTGTTTTCGGGTCTTGCCCTCTTCTGTTTTCCTTCTGGTGTCCATTAGAGAGTCACTTTGATGTACTGTATCTCCTCGTGGCATGTCCTATCCACTTCCAGAATCTTCTTCACATGATGGGGGGGGGGCATATCCTGTTTGTTACAAGCAGCAAGAAGATCTTCATTGCTGATAGTTCTTAACCACAAGAATCGCATCTAAGACATAAGGTGTGGAATGTGGATAGTTAAAACTTTAAGAATATCATGAAACAAAAATTTTGTAAAATATATGTATAGTATAAATATTAGATATGCTTACCGAATAAAATAAAATTGCAGCTCAGACTGGCGAACACAGTCGAAGCTCAGTATTTATAGGACTTGTCGCACAGCTGAAGCATACCTAGTCAATGAGTATTTGACTTAGCTATGGCCAGATAAGAGTTTGACATTAGTTTCACGTTCTAATACTGGTGTAAAATAGAAAGCAAGATACATTACGCAAAGAGTAACAGAGTTTTAGCCATAAAATGAAATCTCACCGAAATTATTGGAACTAAGATGAAATATTTATGACTTTCAAATTAAGCTTTTGGATAATAGCCCATTATTTTCGGAACTTAAAATTTGTTCATTGCTTATAGTTCTGCAGAAAATATAAGATACTCACTAAGAAATTGCTAGGATATAAAACGTAAATAGCTCATTCGGTAACGAAAACTATGCACAAAATAATTGCCACTTATGCTCGTAGTTTAAATTGGATATAAGCAAGTTATACTTGTTTAACCATTACAAGCACACGTACACTGGATGTTGACGAGGTCTAAAACTGTCTAAAAACACTTCAAATCTTGCTAAATATTGCCCTTCTATATACAGATATTATAATGGTGTAATCAAAATGACAATACATAATATTTACAGGGTAACATGGTAAAAAGTAAGAGTTCTAACGGTACACTCTAAATTGATCGAGTGTTGTCTGTAACACATTATATAGATAGAGGGGTTGGTCTCCATGATTAAGGTTAACAAACATATATATAGAACTACATATCAGTGCGTTTATTAAAAGAAGTAGAATGGTATATTACAAGTATGCTTCAAGTCTACAAGAAGCTGGGTATACTCGCTATGGCTAAACTTCGAGTTTTAGACATTAAGTCTATTTTCCAGCCTACGGTAAGCTTAAACTAAACATAGAGCTGTAGTTAAAAAATGACATGTTCCTTGTACGTTAAACGCTGATGTAGATGTAATAATAGGACCCTCTGAAGTAAGATATGGTGTCCGACTTTAACTATTCCCCACTTTCCAGAATCCAAATCCTACTTGATTATCATTTCATGTCAATTTTAATCAACACCCTTGTTTTAGCTCACCTGGACATATAGGCTATGTCATCACTATTCGTCCGCCGTCGTATGTACACAATTTAAAAATCTTCTCTGAAATCTCTAAACGTACAGTATTAACGTTAAACGTTCCCTTTTTTAAGGGAATCGATAAATTACATGTACTAAAATAGAACATAGGGAGGGTTAAATCACTGAAACTGGATAAGGAAAAATTAGACGTTGATGTTGTCAGCACACTGTCCCTTTTTTAAGAGATTCGATAAATGATATAACATGTGCTTAAATAGAACATAGGGAGGGTAAAATCACTTACACTGGCTTGTAAATCAGCGACTATGACACAAGGTTCGTCATAATCGAAAGCTCTACAAAAGTCGGCAAATGATCCATTATAGGTGTCAAAGGTAAATGTTCTTGCACTTTAGAATGAAAACTATTTCAGAATAAGAAAAGCTGTTGGAGGTATACAATTTCAGCACATTAAGCGCTTATAAAAGTCTTCATTGGGTCGTTGTCAGATAACCCCCTTATAAAAGAGACCGTTATTGCTTTAGGGCCAAGTAAAAGATTCATGCAGGCTCCTGAGATCCTTTGGTAATCTTCAGTTCCCTGATATAAAAAAGACGTCTTTTTTATACTAGTAATTTAAATCTTTAAATGAAAAGATCTTTTGTCGAGTAAGCAGTAGGATATGATCTAATAAAAATACTATTATACAACACGAAAAAAAACTTCTTTTTACTGTTAAGGGAATAAATCCCTACTACTGTCGTTACACTGTCCCGATTTTTACATACGATGGACACACGAATGTGGAAATTTCAACTTCGTGCGAAGTAAGCCAGTCCCGAACTTGCTAAACATCAAGATCAAAACCGAAGGCAATACGATTAGAACCGATGGCTAAACGATTAGAAAAGTTGCACATACGAATAGCTGCAAACCCATAACGAAGTTGTTATGATGTTATCGAGAATTAGATTCGAAGGAGAAACGAAGTTATACGATGGCTGACGACGTTGTGTTAAGGTTCATCTGTACCCTTCCTTAAAATGGGGGAAATTTTCTACCTATTTTTTAGTATATGCAGAACAAAAACTACAAATAAAATAATAAAATAAAGCATAGCTGGACCTAGATATGGTTATTTCTGATTCAATTTCTATCAAATTTTCATTTTAGGTTCCTTAAAAATAAAGATCTCTTTTTTCCTGTTTAGATTTTAAATTGAAAAAGGATAAACTATCCCTATTGTGCCTTTTACATGAAACGAGGTGAACACTTTTAGTTAAACCCCTTATTGAAAGTTGCATGAAATTTGAGGCCACAAGAAAGGGTGAAAGTGATATTAGCCTTAAATCGGGTGTTTTTAAAAGCGGAGAAAAAAGAGATCTCTAAAATAAAGGATTTTTTAGGGACGAATTCATAGAGAAAAGGTAAGAATTTTTAATATCTAGGTCCAGCTACACTTTAGATTTCAATTCTATGTGCAGTTTTGGCTGTGCATATACTTAAAATATATTGAAAATAACGCCATGTTTTAAAGAAAGGTACAGATGAACCGTAAGCATACGATTGGTCTACGATGAATAACGATTGGTATAATAACGTGACATGCAATAATATAGTTTAATCTATATAAAATGTCCTTTGCTGCATCTAAGTAGTATGTATGGATAACAAGTCAAAACAAAGGCTCTCCAAGTATACCCCTGCTGTCCATGATGTCGATCAAAAAGAGTAAAAGAGACATTTGATATAAAGCTAATACATGTATGTAGAGACTGGAAAGATAGAACAGAAAAAAAAATGTTACGTTATTTTGTTTTGTTCGTGCCTTGTGTGAGTTGACCGAAGCACACATAATCCTATAACATCCATCAAGTATATGTTGTAACTATATAGAAACATTACACCAAAACATACATTGCAAAACGACCTAAAAAGATGCAATAAAAGCCTGAACGAGAGCGTGAAAGAGGGAATCGTCTGGTTGAAAAGAACAGAACAAAAAGGAAAGCGTCAGAAGATTCTAGATCCAGACTGTCTTCGCCTTGTTTTGTTTTTTCTTCTTGTACCTTTGAGACTGATCATTCTAGTTCCAATTTTTTTTTTACTTACATGTAGTACTCCTTTATTAGTTTTTGGAAACGAGAAAATTGTGAATAGAGAATTAATGAGGGTATTTGTATCATAAGCTGTTGTCTTGTAAGTCTTCCTCCTGCTGCATGTTAATTAAAAGAACAAAAGCTGGGCCACATGTACTTATATTTTTCTCGACGATTCACTGTATGGGTTAGGGTTAGGGTTAGGGTTAGGGTTAGGGGTTAGGGTTAGGGTTAGGGTTAGGGTTAACCCTAACCCTAACCCTAACCCTAACCCTAAAATTGATTTATAAATGTCCCTATTAGGCACTTTGACACGTTTGATATTTCTTACTTCAGACCAGTGCTGTGTTTCCATCTCCGTGCCATTACTCCAGTTACGACGGATATATACGAATACAATTTTAAGCTCTGTGTTTCCATTCGTGCCGCCATCGTAAGATAAATGAAACCGACGACACTTAGACAGAAGATGCTTTAACGAAGGCATTACAAATGAAAGTGGAAATAGTATATAGACGATATGATTTTTTTATATACACGTTATTTATAATAAAAAGAAATAAACCTGGACCAAACGCCTAGTGGAAAGTGGAAATAGTATTTCGACGATATGATTATTTTTATATACACGTTATTAATAATAATAAAAAAAACTGCGCCCGAGCGCCTGTATATAGACGATATGATTTTTTTATATATATACACGTAATTTGTAGTAAAAAGAAAAAAAAACCTGGACCCAAACGCTTGTGGTCGTCTTATACTAATTGTAACAAAGGAAACGCACAGCCTTTTAACGAAAATGCTTGTTCTTCATCTACACATATGCAAATTGTGTGTTCCTTATTTTTTCATCGAAAATCATATTTCTAAGCAAGTTTAATCTTGAATAAGTGTTAAAGCAACTATGTTAAAGCAACCTTTAAAAAAAGTGGATAAAAGAAGAATTAACACGACCTTATTTGAAAACAACATAGAAAATGCAATGTTTAACCTAAAGACATCCCCCATTTTATCTTGTTAAATCACGTCCAACGATAAAATTGATAAATGGTGTTGCGTACAGCTCTGTAAAGTAATTGGTATAATATAGAATGGATATGGTGAGCTGTAAAGTTAGAAAGGGTGTCCGTGTGCCAACAGTGATGAAAATCATCTTTTTAAAGCCATTGACACCGGAAAATCTAGCATGGGGGTGAGCTGGAATCGAACCCATACTCTGTCATCTATGGCAACTTCGCCTGCACTGTGTCCAGCGCCCTAGACCACTAGACCACCTAGGCTAGATGAAAATCTAGCTTTCGGTTGCCTAGTTAAGCCTCCTCGTAGACAATCTAAGGTTGTAACACAGTACACGATGAACATTAGGTGGGTAGGGAGAGAAAGAAAGAGAATTGGATCGCAACTGGTATAGTAATATAAGCATATATATGATAAATGGTGTTGCGTACAGCTCTGTAAAGTAATTGGTATAATATAGAATGAATATGGTGAGCTGTAAAGTTAGAAAGGGTGTCCGTGTGCCAACAGTGATGAAAATCATCTTTTTAAAGCCATTGACACCGGAAAATCTAGCATGGGGGTGAGCTGGAATCGAACCCATACTCTGTCATCTATGGCAACTTCGCCTGCACTGTGTCCAGCGCCCTAGACCACTAGACCACCTAGGCTAGATGAAAATCTAGCTTTCGGTTGCCTAGTTAAGCCTCCTCGTAGACAATCTAAGGTTGTAACACAGTACACGATGAACATAATAGGTGGGTAGGGAGAGAAAGAAAGAGAATTGGATCGCAACTGGTATAGTAATATAAGCATATATATGATAAATGGTGTTGCGTACAGCTCTGTAAAGTAATTGGTATAATATAGAATGGATATGGTGAGCTGTAAAGTTAGAAAGGGTGTCCGTGTGCCAACAGTGATGAAAATCATCTTTTTAAAGCCATTGACACCGGAAAATCTAGCATGGGGGTGAGCTGGAATCGAACCCATACTCTGTCATCTATGGCAACTTCGCCTGCACTGTGTCCAGCGCCCTAGACCACTAGACCACCTAGGCTAGATGAAAATCTAGCTTTCGGTTGCCTAGTTAAGCCTCCTCGTAGACAATCTAAGGTTGTAACACAGTACACGATGAACATTAGGTGGGTAGGGAGAGAAAGAAAGAGAATTGGATCGCAACTGGTATAGTAATATAAGCATATATATGATAAATGGTGTTGCGTACAGCTCTTGAAGTAATTGGTATAATATAGAATGGATATGGTGAGCTGTAAAGTTAGAAAGGGTGTCCGTGTGCCAACAGTGATGAAAATCATCTTTTTAAAGCCATTGACACCGGAAAATCCAGCATGGGGGTGAGCTGGAATCGAACCCATACTCTGTCATCTATGGCAACTTCGCCTGCACTGTGTCCAGCGCCCTAGACCACTAGACCACCTAGGCTAGATGAAAATCTAGCTTTCGGTTGCCTAGTTAAGCCTCCTCGTAGACAATCTAAGGTTGTAACACAGTACACGATGAACATTAGGTGGGTAGGGAGAGAAAGAAAGAGAATTGGATCGCAACTGGTATAGTAATATAAGCATATATATGATAAATGGTGTTGCGTACAGCTCTGTAAAGTAATTGGTATAATATAGAATGGATATGGTGAGCTGTAAAGTTAGAAAGGGTGTCCGTGTGCCAACAGTGATGAAAATCATCTTTTTAAAGCCATTGACACCGGAAAATCCAGCATGGGGGTGAGCTGGAATCGAACCCATACTCTGTCATCTATGGCAACTTCGCCTGCACTGTGTCCAGCGCCCTAGACCACTAGACCACCTAGATGAAAATCTAGCTTTCGGTTGCCTAGTTAAGCCTCCTCGTAGACAATCTAAGGTTGTAACACAGTACACGATGAACATTAGGTGGGTAGGGAGAGAAAGAAAGAGAATTGGATCGCAACTGGTATAGTAATATAAGCATATATATGATAAATGGTGTTGCGTACAGCTCTGTAAAGTAATTGGTAATTGGTGTCCGTGTGCCAACAGTGATGAAAATCATCTTTTTAAAGCCATTGACACCGGAAAATCCAGCATGGGGGTGAGCTGGAATCGAACCCATACTCTGTCATCTATGGCAACTTCGCCTGCACTGTGTCCAGCGCCCTAGACCACTAGACCACCTAGGCTAGATGAAAATCTAGCTTTCGGTTGCCTAGTTAAGCCTCCTCGTAGACAATCTAAGGTTGTAACACAGTACACGATGAACATTAGGTGGGTAGGGAGAGAAAGAAAGAGAATTGGATCGCAACTGGTATAGTAATATAAGCATATATATGATAAATGGTGTTGCGTACAGCTCTGTAAAGTAATTGGTATAATATAGAATGGATATGGTGAGCTGTAAAGTTAGAAAGGGTGTCCGTGTGCCAACAGTGATGAAAATCATCTTTTTAAAGCCATTGACACCGGAAAATCCAGCATGGGGGTGAGCTGGAATCGAACCCATACTCTGTCATCTATGGCAACTTCGCCTGCACTGTGTCCAGCGCCCTAGACCACTAGACCACCTAGGCTAGATGAAAATCTAGCTTTCGGTTGCCTAGTTAAGCCTCCTCGTAGACAATCTAAGGTTGTAACACAGTACACGATGAACATTAGGTGGGTAGGGAGAGAAAGAAAGAGAATTGGATCGCAACTGGTATAGTAATATAAGCATATATATGATAAATGGTGTTGCGTACAGCTCTGTAAAGTAATTGGTATAATATAGAATGGATATGGTGAGCTGTAAAGTTAGAAAGGGTGTCCGTGTGCCAACAGTGATGAAAATCATCTTTTTAAAGCCATTGACACCGGAAAATCTAGCATGGGGGTGAGCTGGAATCGAACCCATACTCTGTCATCTATGGCAACTTCGCCTGCACTGTGTCCAGCGCCCTAGACCACTAGACCACCTAGGCTAGATGAAAATCTAGCTTTCGGTTGCCTAGTTAAGCCTCCTCGTAGACAATCTAAGGTTGTAACACAGTACACGATGAACATTAGTGGGTGGGTAGGGAGAGAAAGAAAGAGAATTGGATCGCAACTGGTATAGTAATATAAGCATATATATGATAAATGGTGTTGCGTACAGCTCTGTAAAGTAATTGGTATAATGGTGAGCTGTAAAGTTAGAAAGGGTGTCCGTGTGCCAACAGTGATGAAAATCATCTTTTTAAAGCCATTGACACCGGAAAATCCAGCATGGGGGTGAGCTGGAATCGAACCCATACTCTGTCATCTATGGCAACTTCGCCTGCACTGTGTCCAGCGCCCTAGACCACTAGACCACCTAGGCTAGATGAAAATCTAGCTTTCGGTTGCCTAGTTAAGCCTCCTCGTAGACAATCTAAGGTTGTAACACAGTACACGATGAACATTAGGTGGGTAGGGAGAGAAAGAAAGAGAATTGGATCGCAACTGGTATAGTAATATAAGCATATATATGATAAATGGTGTTGCATACAGCTCTGTAAAGTAATTGGTATAATGGTGAGCTGTAAAGTTAGAAAGGGTGTCCGTGTGCCAACAGTGATGAAAATCATCTTTTTAAAGCCATTGACACCGGAAAATCCAGCATGGGGGTGAGCTGGAATCGAACCCATACTCTGTCATCTATGGCAACTTCGCCTGCACTGTGTCCAGCGCCCTAGACCACTAGACCACCTAGGCTAGATGAAAATCTAGCTTTCGGTTGCCTAGTTAAGCCTCCTCGTAGACAATCTAAGGTTGTAACACAGTACACGATGAACATTATGTGGGTAGGGAGAGAAAGAAAGAGAATTGGATCGCAACTGGTATAGTAATATAAGCATATATATGATAAATGGTGTTGCGTACAGCTCTGTAAAGTAATTGGTATAATGGTGAGCTGTAAAGTTAGAAAGGGTGTCCGTGTGCCAACAGTGATGAAAATCATCTTTTTAAAGCCATTGACACCGGAAAATCCAGCATGGGGGTGAGCTGGAATCGAACCCATACTCTGTCATCTATGGCAACTTCGCCTGCACTGTGTCCAGCGCCCTAGACCACTAGACCACCTAGGCTAGATGAAAATCTAGCTTTCGGTTGCCTAGTTAAGCCTCCTCGTAGACAATCTCAGGTTGTAACACAGTACACGATGAACATTAGGTGGGTAGGGAGAGAAAGAAAGAGAATTGGATCGCAACTGGTATAGTAATATAAGCATATATATGATAAATGGTGTTGCTCACCCCCATGCTGGATTTTCCGGTGTCAATGGCTTTAAAAAGATGATTTTCATCACTGTTGGCACACGGACACCCTTTCTAACTTTACAGCTCACCATATCCATTCTATATTATACCAACGATAAAATTGACTGGACCAAATTTAAAAACAATGGTACTGCAATAATCAACAGGCCCCCGAACTGTGCAACTAAATAATAAATAATCATTTCATAATGAATTTTTTTCTTACCTTGCAAAGTTTGAGGCGTCCTAATTAATGCCATTTGCGACCAACTCAAGATCAAATGTCAAGTGTACATAAGGTAGGGTGTTAATACCATATACGTCAATTTATTCAGTTGTTTGTAATAAATCTGTTATAATTTTATTTACTGTCACAAATTGTCATAATCATATGCTCTATTATAGAAAGCTTAATTGGAATAAAGCTAGAAATATTTCTATACGCCATGGTGTAGTTATGATAACGTAACCATTACTTCGTTACTCTCTGTGAGGGTTACGATTCACGCCCATTGACGAGGGTGGAAAGGGTAATTTTCGTGCACATTTTATTATTTTTCGTTCATCGATTTTTGAATTTTTTATTTCTCTTTTAGCCGTGCATAGGGGGGTCATCGTTCAACTTATTTTTCGTGTTTCGTGATTTGCATGGATTATTTTTCGTTCATGGTATTTAAGACAAAAATGCTATACAAAATATTGTTCACCAAGAAATCATAAAATTCGAGGACTTTTCAATTTTCGCCTACTCCTTGCAGTGTTGTACTGTTTCAAGAATACACGCCAAAAACTGAGCGAAATTCAGAGATTTTCCTTCATTGACTAATAATATTTTGTTTCTTCATTTATCGTGCATCGAGTCAGCAAGAATTTTTTCTGTTCATCGTGAAAGCCACTTTTAATTTGCCGTATAGCCGTGCACAGTACCCCCCTTTTCCATCCTCATTGACATCAACGAGGCTGATACATACTTGGATACTCTCATATAGAACAAGCTAGGTGTCCAAGGATAAGTTTCAGATTTATCATATATTTTAAGTTTAAACTTTTACACACTGATCTTGAACTTGGGGATCAGAAATTTTATAACCTTGATGACTTAGTAATTTAACAATCAAAAGTAATAATGATGATCAATTATGATGTAAAATAACCAAAAGCATATCATTAAATAGAGGACCCGGTTCATAAATCGCATCATAATGTGCTAACTTGAGTGCCACCAATAGGTTACGCTGTGCTCCATCGATAGTAATGGGTGGGAATCGTAACCCTCACGGAAAATAACGGAGTAAGGGTTACGTTATCGTAACTAGTCATTGGGAAGTCCCCCCTCTTCCAGTACGTCTAAACACCACACAGGGCTTCTTAGTGCAATAATGACCCCAAATGTGTATTAAGGACATAATGCAATTTGTTTTAGTAAGCTGGTACCAGGCTGACTCTCATAGACTATATAGGAAAGCATTGGGTATAGATAGACGAGAACCAGCTTATTGTTTTAGGCCGTTCAAAATTAGTTAAGGTTTCGGAATGTTAAAAACAACATTTTTCTCAGTTAAGTTTTGTAAAGATATCTTAACTCGTATTTGAGTTATGGTGCAATAAAAAATCCATTAGATTTATTAGGGTTAGGGTTAGGGGTTAGGGTTATGGTTATGGTTAGGGTTAGGGGTTAGGGTTAGGGTTAGGGTTAGGGTTAGGGTTAAGGGTTAGGGTTAGGGTTAGGGTTAGGGTTAGGGTTAAGGGTTAGGGTTAGGGTTAGGGTTAGGGTTAAGGGTTAGGGTAAGGGTTAGGGTTAGGGTTACTTGATTTGACAATCCCCTCGAACTATACTGTGGTCGTAGTTCTGTCGAACTTGTTGTCTTAACACAATCGTCGCGACTCTACTACGATCCTTAAAATCGTGGATGTCGTGGAGAGCATAGTTAGATCGTGGTCAGTGTGATGGGGCTTTAATTTGTTGTCACAGAATCAGAGCCTGTACAAAAACTTATAAACATATACAATGTAAAACATGTATAACAATAATGGTGGTATTTCCCTCAGCAGTTGAGCAGTTTTTTCTTAATTCAAGCCTTTTAATTATGGATTTACCCAAGTTTTTTTAATATAAGCAAATATTCATTGCTAGTTAACCATATAGATTTATCATCACTAGAAAGGTTAATAAAGTTCGGACACAGTGCGGAAACGTCTTTTAATAAGATATTCCTTTTGGACATTCAATTAGAAAATGAATCTCACTGACACAATTTTTATGTAGACCCCCCCAAAAAAAAAAGATGTGAAGGGGTAGAGAGTCACTGAAATCACAATGTTTATGTAACTCCTAGCTGTAGCTGTGTTCTGTCCTTACGAATTTTTTTTATTTTTTATGGGCACTATGATCATGGAATATTTATATGAAACATCATGTCACATTCATGTGATCGTATACTGAAAATACGGAATTTCGAACCCCTGGACATGGCTTTGTCTTGGTGTTATGGCTTTTGAAAGTTTTATGCCCATTTGATACTTAATAAGATTGGAAAACTGCTCACAAATACACGTAAGAACCACTTGTACCCTTAAGATAAAGCAGACGAACTTTCAACATGGGAGATGCTTAATAACATTAAGTTACAAAGATTGTGCAAACTGAGTTTCATGTGTTGAGGATTGGGAAACTGTACCCTGAGATATTGGGTGCACGGCTAACGGGCGTGCGTACATTGATTCACCATATCAAAAGTAGTTACATATGCACTTACAAGCGGAGGTACATGTATAAACAGATTGTAAATATCAAAATTGGAAAGCCTCCTAACAACATATGGAGGAGTTAGCTCTAGTTTAATTCTTTTTTGATTTTGGAATAGTGTGCCCTTTGACAGGTATTATTTTTACTTACATGACATAAGACGGTAAAAAATGTAATATTTTTTATCAACAATTCTGTAGAAGGTGATAGTGGCCAGTGGAGAAAGGGCTAAATTTGAATTAAAAACAGTATTTTTAAAAAATTTTGCTGATTTGACCATGTGTACGCAACTGCGTATTTGTGTACAGGTTGCTACGCGCCACTTTTACAATGGGTTATGTATGGCAAGCAAACCAACAGTCGGTTTTAAATACATGCCTTTCTGCCGACATTCTTATGCCAATTGTTGATGATGAGACACGCGATGCCGTCTGTCGACTGAAATGCATCTGTTAACAGTATACTAAATGTTGCTCCACCTCCACCTTCAAAAAAGGCTAAAGCAAAAGGCAAAAGGCAAATCAATAACCGGTCACAGGATTTTGACCTCTGAAGCAGTTATTGCAGCAAAATGACAGGAAACCAAGCGTACCAAAGAGCTCAATGAACAAAAGAGACAAAAAATAAAAGAAATCATTAATGCCAAGAAACTTATTGAAATCCAAATCTAATAATTGTGCTTAGAACTCAAATTCGCTAACCACTTTTTGAATGTAATATGAATTAAGTAAAATCCTATCTTTTCATAGACATATACATTCTAACAATGCAGCATATAATTCAAAATAAGCACTAGATACTATACTAGGCTAAAAAAACAAACGTTTTACTTTTATTTTATTTCTATAACAAACGAAAAGTTGTAACTTCCATTTTATAAAGGTCAGTTTAGCCAAACTGAGACACGAAAATCATAATTCTAAATAAATCTCATTGATGTTTTGCCTAGATATTGTAAAAAATTAAGCTTGCAATGCATTATCGTTCCTAACTAGCCATTATTTTGAATATCTGACAGCATTTCGATGAATATAAAGTTGAATTCAGCAATTAGGGAAATTTTTAAAACAATGGAAAGAGAAATTTTTAATACTGGAGTTGCAAACTTTTAAAATATTCTGATGAATCTTGAATAGACTTAACGCGCGTCAGACGTAGCAAAATTTATTGTCTGAAACTTTGTTGTCATTTTTATTTTAAGCAATCCTGAATCCTCTAAAATACTTAATCACTATTTTTTCATAATTCTTTGCAAATTTCATCATCATTTAAAACAGCTAATTTATCATAATAACGAAGTCAGTAAATGTGTGTAAATTTCATTATATTTTTCAGTAATTTCACGTAATTACTGGAAATTTTAGGAATTTAACATAATTACTAAATGGCCTAGTAAATTATATGAAATTCCTGAATAAGTTAGTAATTTCATGTAATTCCTAATTACACACATTTACTGTAACAAATATAGAGTCATAATTGATTAGAGGTGGTGTAGAATTGATTAAGTGAGGTTTGTTCGATTTGTCAAACTGTAATCGTCTCCCTTCATTTGCGCCTAGCAACGTTTTAGACTTGCTTGTGACAAAAAAACAAAACATTTTTCTCCGATTTCCCTAAAGTTTTGTCAACAAAAAAAGCATAAGATTGGTCGTCATCTGTCCAAGTATGTAACCCGTCGCACTTACCATTGTTTTTTAAATTCAACATGTTTATCACCTTTATAGAGTTCCGGTTATTCCTTAGAGATAATAAATTCCTTTTTTGTCACAAATTATTATTCTATGCGAAAAACATCCTAACTAAGAAAAAAGAATAATATTTTGTCCATTCACTTGTACCCGAACTTGAAAATAACCATGACCTACTTTTTATTAATCAAAAGATTAAGTTGGTGATTTCAGCTCATCGCGTCATTCAAAATGATGTGTTTTTCAAATCAGTTAGACATACAAATTATTTACAAGGGAGATAATATTTTGTCACCACCTGTCTAACTGTAACGACAGCTCGGGGACATTATAGAGTCACTCATGGCTACCTGATGACACAGGAGAAGGAGGCCCCGATGTCAATCCCTGTGACTTGCGGTATTTCTTGAAGCATGTTCTTCTCGACTGTGCAGCACGCATGAAGTATCTTAATTGTGCCACAATGCACGATTTGCTTAGCGACACCCACACCGGTGTCATTTTTTTTTATTTTCAAAGGAATTAAAAACTGGATTCAAAAATATAGATCTTGAACTGTTCTTGAACAATTGCTGTTTTATTGTATTTTTTGCATCGCCTTTGCGTTGTTTTTGTTATTCTTTCCTCATGATTAGTTTTATATTTTAGTTTGTTCATTTTTATTGTTTGCTTTTTATCAATTTATCTTTTCATACCTTTTGTTTCATCTACTGTCTTTTGACTTAATTTCCAATTTTGATTTAATTTTCATACATAACATGTTGAAGTCCCGATTATGGCTGAAATATCGCCGACCGGACACTAAGCAATCAACAATCAATCAATCAATCGTCAATTTTCTGAGGAGTTTGATCAAGAAATGGATGTGTCTCAGGGTAGCATCCTTTCGGTCACTCTCTTTAATATTAAAATAAATAGTATTGCCAAAGTTCTCCAAGATTCTTGAAGGTATGACTTTTTAATATGCTACAGTGCACAAAAACATAAATACCATTGAAAAGCAATTACAGCTGTGCCTCAAACGGATTGAAAAATGGGCCTCTGAAAATGGTTTCAACTGTTGCTATGCATTTTTGTAAGAAACTAAAATTTCATCCTGATCGAGAATAAAAAAAATTAAAATAGTCGAAGAAGCAAAAATTCTTGGCATCCTTTTTGACAGAAAACTTACCTTTCTCCCCTATATCAAAATGTTAAAATCAAGATGCTTTTGGTGTTTTAAAAGTTGTCTCCAGTAATGACTAGGGAGCTGATAAATAAGTTCTTTTTAAATTTGTATGGATCGAAATTGGATTATGGTTAGATTATTTATGGGTCTGCGAGAAAGTCTTATTTACAGATTTTCATCATCAGGGATTGCGACACTGTCTCGGTACATACAGGACCTCCCCCATTGAGAGTCTGAATGCAGAGACAAATGAGCCATTCCTGACGCATCGCAGAATTTAACTTGGTTTGCAATATGACACCAAATTAAAAGCCTTTCCAAAAAGCCCTGCCCACAATAGTGTTTTTAAACCGCCTCTTAGGAATATGTATGAAAAACATGAAAAACAAAACAACTTCTTTTTGGTATTCGTATAGGACCTCACCTGAATAATCTTTATTGATTTAAAAACTATAAAACCTGTCAAGTCTTTGAAAGTTCCACCCTGGTAACTTTTAAAGCCCAAATTTATTTTTGATCGCCGTAAACATAAAAAGTCTGAAACTAATCATCTGCTTATACAACAAGATTATTGCGAAATTAAATCCAACTAATCCTGATTTTTCTACAGATGGCTCTAAAGATGGTGATTGCTGTTGCTGTCTTGGAGATAACATTTCTATGCAACGCCTCCTGTCTACTGCTTCTAATTTTACAGCTGAAGCAAGAGCCTTCATTTAGGCTTATTGATGGTTCAGAACACTCTCAATTCTTTGCTTATTCTGATTCTCTTTCCATTCTGATGGCAATTTCTAAGATTGTATATACAGTCATCAATTGATTAGAGGTGGCGTAGAATTGATTTTCCTATGGGTACTTAGTCATACTGGTATTCATGGGAATTCATTTTGAGGACAGAGTTGCAAAGGAAGCACTTCGTAAACCCGTGTCCAATTGTTTTATTCCTTATGCGGAAGAATCAGGGGTACCAAAGGGGCATCCGAATGTCAAAAGTCCGAAAGGGCAGAGACAAAACCAGTAAACAACAACAAGAACTGGACAAAAACAGACAACATGTAAAACATTGAAACACAAAATAACTGAATATCAATCAATAACGCGAACTCCAGTCGAAATAAGAGTGAACTCAGAGTAAGCAGTTCCTGCTTGTTATAGCACACCCTTCACGTTGCCAATAGTCAATTCAGCGTGTCAAATCCGGTACAGGAAGACAAAACAAAACCCTATGACAAACCAACATCTGCACTCATCTGAGAGATTGAAATCCCATATTTGTCTACTAGTGCATGATGTCTTCCGTAAAATTTCTTGAGTGAAGACAGCAAACGAGGAGCAACATAACCCTGTGTGAGCAAATTTTGCGTCAGACGTGGTGCTTTGCTAAGGAAACCGATGTAAGTCCTGCACGCTCTGGAGTAACTTATCAATAAGGAAACGTTAAACTCCATAAACTGGAGCGGAATCAAGAAGGAAAAGTTGACGATTGGAAAGTTGAAGTCATCACGTTTGTCATAGAGCCTTGTTAGAAGTCTTCCTTGAGAGTCAATTTCGAGATGTAGATCTAAATATGAAGCAGACTTCCTAGAATCTGTTGTTCATGGGGATATATGAGATGGAGAAAGTCACCAAATCGAGAATTGTTTAGTGAATGGACATCATCAATTTAACGGAACGTGAGATTGAAAGAGGGAGCTAGTCTACGGTGTTTTTTTTTTGTCTAGAAGAGATTGTAAGAAGTCTGCTTCACATGAATGAAGAAACAAATCAGCAAGCAAAGATGTGCTAGTGCCGAGTGGAATCCCTATTGTTTGCTGAAAAACACGTCCACCAAACTGAACAAATATGTTGCCAAGAAGAAAGTTGAGCATGTCGATTATTTGGTCTTCTGTAAATTTGTTCTTTTTCTTAGACTCATTGATGACAGAGTTAAGTCTTGGTATAATCGACTACTAGATATTTGTACCTGCGTTTTCAGCTCTTTTTGAAAAAGCTGCGTTTAATCAGCTGTGCAAATTTCGACTTCAGTTGTTCGGGTGGAATAGAATTGTAAAGTGTGGAGAAATCGAATGTTTTGATGCTGTTACAACATGAAACTGATTTAGAGTTAAGAATCTCCATCAGTTCTTTCGAATTCTTCAGGATCCACATTTGATTGGCACCATTTCCAGAATACAACAATCGAAATATTTCTGGAGGACAGATTTTATTGTCGTAAGTATTGAAGTCAACAGAACTGAAAGAGGCTTAGTTGTACATTTGGGTGACCCTGCAATGAAGCGCTGTTTGTATGGATTTTAATGTAATTTAGGAATCCAATACAGGGATGGAATGTCATCATTATTGCCACCAACAGAAAGGCCGAAGGAGGAAGTGACAGATTTGTGATTGTCAATGATTTCCTCCTTAGACAGTGTTGTAGCCGTGTATGTGGTCATATTGCTGGTACAACCAACCCCCAATTCAGCCGTCAAACAGTCAATTTATTGTTTCTTGCATACAAAAATAATGTTATTTGGTGCTTTTTTTGCATGTACAACAACATATTTGTCATGTAAGCTGACCAATGTTATGGCAACATCAGCGTTACTCTGCTGAAAATAGATGTTGCCTTAGTGCTCATTGAGCCTTTCAAAGAATTGATTCCTTTCAAAACCAAAGATCTGACAAAACGTCACATTCTTTCATCTGTTCTTTTTTTACCCATTTTCTGGCATAGTCTTCAACTGAATCCATAATTGATTTGAAATTATAGCTCCAGTTGATTTGTCTTGGCTCACGATAGCCAAAACATAGCGAAGTAAGTCATTTTCCACGATGCTGAGGTCACCCGTGATAACGTGGCCAGAGGGACTATATTTGAATGGAAACTTTTCACAGGTACAGTCTGGAGGTTTTGCTTTGAGGTCATTGATTTGGAAATCTTGCAACACTTGTTTATAGTTGACAACCTTAGGTGTAATGAAGGAAGTGTAGGAATAAGAGATAATGGGAATGCTTTTATCTTTGAAGTAAGGAGGAATATGTTCCGTAACAGATTTGTGGTGTAAAATATTTCCTAAATTAATAGCATCTAACCCCTTGTGCAAAAATGGAAGTGAAAGAAAGGAACGATTTTCGTGTGGAAATTAATAGCATCCAACCCCTTGTTTAAAAATTGAAGTGAAAGAAAGGAACGATTTTCGTGTGGAACTCCAACAAATTTGAATAATCGGTTGTAACCGATATCAAGAACGATGGCAGTGAGTCTATAAATGTTAGACTTAGGGTCAGTGACCGGATTTTCTAGACATTCCTTGTACAAAGTATTGAGTTAAGAAAAGGAAATAGAGTACAGTTTAGTTCGAATGTGATGAATCCCTAGAGGTTTTTTTGGACAAACGGAAGCAATCCACTAAGTGATACATCGCAACGCTTTTGGTGTGTTGTATTTCAGATGTCCATGACAGCAACTCCGTCTCTCTGTTTTTTTATTAGATTCATCACATTAACATCACTGCATCTAGGGCTAGATAAATTTCCTACACATCCAATATTGTCGTTGCAGCCATAAGGTAAGTGCGGTCCAGAATTCTTCTCTCTCTTTACGGAAAGGTGTACTTAAAGTGGGATTATTTGTAGGATGGTATTTTTTTTCTCCAAAATGCGGACTTTTAAAGACAAAATGGAATGATCAGGTTGGTAAAAAATGCCGGTAAACGAAAGGAAAACTGTCGTTGTTGATTCCTGTGGCCACACATACGAGCGTTAAGTCTTCCTTTCGTCTCACCAACATAGATCAGTCCACAAAGGGTACATTCTAGTCCGTAAATAAGATTAGCAGATGTACAATTTAGATCATCCCAACTGTAGATGTTATATGACCGATTCGTTAAGTTGCTCTTAATTTCTGTGTCAGTAATCAAGATTTTACAAGTCTTTATCCAGAACTATTACACAGTAATCAAGATTTTACAAGTCTTTATCCAGAACTATTACAATTGTTGTTATTCTAGGAATGGTGTCAATCAAATGTCAATCAAACCTGAAGAATTTGAAAGAACTGATGGTGATTCTTAACTCTAAATCAGTTTCATCTTGTAACAGCATCAAAACATTCGATTTCTCCCTACTCTACACTTCCATTCCACATGAACAACTGATATCAAGATTGAAACAGCTGATTAAAGGAATCTTTTAAAAGAAAATGAAAAACGGGCTCATATGGGCTCCTGGGTATATATGAGATGGAGAAAGTCACCAAATCGAGAATTGTTGAATTGTGAAAGGACATCATCAAAATATTACGGAACTTGAGGTTGAAAGAGAGAGCTAGTCTACGGTCTTTTTTGTCTAGAAGAGATTGTAAGTCGTATGCTTCATATGAATGTAGAAACAAATCAGCAAGCAAAGGTGCACAATTAGTGCCCACTCAGTGTTTGCTGAAAAACACTTTCACCTAACTGAACAGATATATTGTCAATAAGAAAGTTGAGCATCTCGATTATTTGGTCTTCTATAAAATTGTTCAAAGACAAAGAAAGTCTTGGTATAATCGACTTCTAGATATTTAGTACCTGCGTTTTCCATTTTTTTTAAAAAGATTCCTTTAATCAGCTGTTTCAATCTTGATATCAGTTGTTCATGTGGAATGGAAGTGTAGAGTAGGGAGAAATCGAATGTTTTGATGCTGTTACAAGATGAAACTGATTTAGAGTTAAGAATCACCATCAGTTCTTTCGAATTCTTCAGGTTTGATTGACATTTGATTGACACCATTCCTAGAATAACAACAATTGTAATAGTTCTGGAGGCCGGGTTTTATTGCCGTAAGTATTGAAGTCAACAGACCTGAAAGAGGCTTAGCTGTACATTTGGATGACCCTGCAAGGAAGCGCTGTTTGTATGGATTTTTATATAATTTAGGAATCTAAAACAGGGATGGGAATGTCACCACATAGAAAGGCCGGAGGAGGAAATGACAGATTTGTTATTGTCAATGATTTCCTCCTTAGACAGTTTTGTAGCCGTTTTTTGGTGCTATTGCTCGTACAGCCAACCCACAATTCGGCTGTCAAACGGTAAATATAGTGTTTCCTGCATACAAAAATAATGTTATTTGGTGCTTTGTCTGCAAGAAGAGCAACATATTTTCATGTAAGTTGGGCAACTTCAGTGTTGCTGAAAATGGATATTGCCTTAGTGCCTTTCAAAGAATTTATTGTTTTCAAAACCAATCACCTCACAGCTTTTACCAATTCTGACAAAACGTCACATCCTTTCTCCTGTTCTTTTTTGGCTCATTTCTGGCAAAGTCCTCAACTGAATCCATATTTGTTTTGAAAGTATAGCTCCAGTTGATTCGTCTTGGCTCACAATATTTAGATTTTAATCTTAACCATGAAAGAAAAAAATCAAAGAAACATTAATTGACTGATATAAAGAAGCACGCATTCCTATGTAAATTCTAATTAACACTAAAATGAACTTTATTCAAGTTCCAAAATTTTACTTATACATATATCAGATCACTTTTCTCTTTTAAGTCAAACTTTAATGATTGCATGCATATCTCCATCCGACTGTAATTTCATATACACATTAAAAACATCTATATATGCCAACCGACCGAGGAACATAAAGAACAAAGTGATAAACTAGACCTGAAGTAGGAAGAATCTTAAAGTTTTGACAATTTCAACTTTCATGAATCTTTTAAACTAAACATGTTAGAAGAGATGGATTGATACATTACTTGACTGATATTAAGAAGCAAGCATTCCTAAGTAAAATTCTAATTTAGGTTGCTTTCAAACTTTGTACACTTCCGAGATTGTGAGATTTTTGCACGCCGACCAACCAACATGGCCGCCGTTGCTAAAGAGAACAGGGGGTTAGACGTTATTTTAGCTAATAGCACTTTTTCTTCTCCAGGATCAAAAGCTTTACGAAAGTCAAGTCAAAGTTGTGGGATGACCCCTTATTGGAGTTAATTCCCCTTATTATATAGATATAGATGAAATATCGTGATTTCCGAGTTAAATAAATTTCTAGATTTTCACCGAGTTAATTACAGGATTTATCTAATTCGTGTGCGAATTTATCTAACCCTCGTGAAGTTTCCCGCGAAAAATACGTAACATAGATTAATGCGTAATGCACAATTCATCAATCAATAATCTATTTCGTTTTCATTATTTTGATGATCTTTTTGTCACGTTTATCCAAATTATCTATATTATAACTAATTCGAGGTGACGAATATCAATTTTAATGTCACTCGTGTCGAATAACGCTAGGGGATTCAACTCGTGCGCGGAACTTGTTGAATCCTGGCGTTATTCAAGACTCGTGACATTAAAATTGATATTCGCCACCACTCATTAGTTATACTATAATTAATCGTCAAATTTGACCATATTTTCACAGTTTTTTTTACTTTATCTTGAAAACTACTAGAGGAAAAGTAAGCTTTGAAGAATTATTTAGCGCATTGAGATCTACAAAAAATATTTTGTAATCACAAAAAATTGTCAAGTTTGGGGTAACTGCCTTAAAGATTAAACCTATGAAAGCTTCCATTTCTCATTGAAGTCAATCGAGCTCTTGGGAGTCTCTTGTGTTAAAATCAAATAGATTATATGTGATCAGCTAAGCTCAAAGGGGCGAATAGGCCCGCAGCAGAGCCTAGCTTGTCGTAAAAAGCGACTAAGGGTCTTGGGATTCTGACGTCGGGTCAGTGCTCAACCCAAAGAGCGACCAAATGTGTACCCTAGATGGCTGAATAGGTTGGCCCTCGCCCGCGGGGGTTGTCAGGTAATAATAATAATAATAATACAGGAAACCCTGACCGCCGATTATTTACTTCATGCACGTAAAAGACCCCTTTGTGGATCGCCAAGTAGTGCACCACAAATGGTACATTTTCTGCCCCTACCCTTCTCTCCCCTTTTCCTGTGGTTCTTCAAAATTTTTCGTTCCCCCCCTATATTTCATTTATCATCATCATTTCATGTTCATTTTATCATCTTTTTCATGTTAATTGCCTGTAATATAGCGTTGCACGGGCGTTAAATACCAACTCACTCACCAGATGTAACAAAATATGGATTCCATTTATAACTTCCAATCTTATGATGCCTATGAATATCAATAAGCGTCACATGACTAATATGGTGGATTGGTTAGATAAAAACATTCAAATATCGTCAGTCCGAAAAGGCACAAGCCAAGGTCGAGGACATAAAAGGCAAGACGGATAGAAAAGAGGATATTCATAGCTTAGCAAAACATACACACAAAACAACTAAGCTGAACAAGAGGGGATATGGTTAAAACCATATCCATTGGTAGTCGAGTTACATATATGTCACAGTTAGGCTCCTGAAATATGCATGATGCATTTAGCATCATAATAATACCTACCATACTAGAATGAAAGATAAGGTTGAAGGTATTCATTCATTGTTATAAGCATCATTTGAACAACCGTACAAATATGTTTTTATGGTACTTTCTAGTTATAAAACAATATGGAATTTGAATGATTCTTTTATAGGTGGTCATTCGTCTGGAAGAAGAGGTTATATTTAATTTCGAAACATACGATTGCTTAATATTATTAGGTGCACCTACTACTGGTTTTTGGCATTATATTTTCGAGTACTGGAATATGTGTTGGAAAGCCACATTAACATATTTCCAAAATTTGACAACATTTGGCTATTTCTTAAAAAAATAATAAATTTATCTGTTTGGTCATTGTTGTAATATTTTTGACTTCTGTTTTTGTTTTATCAAATCTAATGTTCTACCGGTTTTCCAAGTTTTTTCCTCCTAGCGTGTCTGATGAAGGTTAATCCTGAAAAGCGCTTCACACGCGGTGAAATTTTACATTGTACATTTATCAAACTCATTTCAATATGTGGATTGTGTCTTTCTAGCACATATTCCATATTCTTTCTTTTTTAATATTGCAAACTGACAAAATGTTGATAGGACAGGCCACCCAGCTAAGCTCAAAGGGGTTTTGAAAGCCTTTTATGATTTTTAACGTTTTTAACGTTTCATACGACTCTGTGGATCTGTCCAAATGACCAAATATCAAATGGCTGTAATAGGTAAAAAATTGAATGAAAATTGAAAAGTTCCCTGACTCCCGCAGGGTTAAAAACGACCTGCAACCTGAGGGCTTTGTAGGGCGACTTCCGACCTACACTTCATAAAATCGACCTATGCCAAAAAATGACCTGCAACTTCCGCCAAAATATGCAACATTGCGACCTCAGGCCCCTTTTAAAAGCGACCTTGCGACCTGAGTGGGTACCCTGCGGGATCCCCAGTTCCGTGTAGATTTACATCATTTCTTAATTTATCAGAAGTCCGACCTCTGAGCATTATTTTTACACTATTACAAAGAATTTTCCTAAAATTATGTTACATTGATATAATGCTAGAATTCTGGCACAATCTTTTCACATGGCAGCTTATTTTTTTTTTCGTTCATGTAAAGGAAAACGTATTTATATATGAACTTTATTTAAAAATCTTAAGTTTATATGCTTATTTTGGCCAATGTCAACTAGTACCACGTAAAAGAAAATCATATGATTTGATCAATGTCATTTACGGAAGAAAATTTCATGTGTTTTGTTAGTTTTGTGTTTGTTTTTTTTTATCTCAAAAAGAGAAAGAAAGTCTCTTAAATATTATTTTTGTTGTATTTTGTAGTCTTTATTTTGATATACTAATAATGGATTCAATTTATTTCCAAATAATTCACGGCATTTCAAAAGTAACAATAAACGTCAAGACAGATAACTCTTGATGTAACGTTATTTGAATGACCTTAAATGTAACAATCGGAAAGGATGGGTTGCGATAAGACCACTTTTCAGCCCAACATTAAAGTCAGAAATAAAATTAGAGAAATTCTACCACTAAATGTCTTGTTGGAAAGGTAGATGTTTATAGTTTATGAAAATAATCGTCTGTAGTACATGTATATAGCTCATTTTATTTTCTAGTATGTGCTTGAAATGAACCACTGCAAATGATTTTAACACTGTGCCTATGGAAAAGTGGTCAAATTGAGTGATATATATATATATATATATATATCCGTTATTCAAAAATTTGTATTACTAAAACATATATAAGTTTCAAACTGGTTCCACGTGCAAGACATACTGAAAAATTAAAAAAGACGATAATTCTTAAAAAAGACGATAATTCTTAACCTTGTTGTCAATAGTTTAAAAATATGCAAAAATATGCGTTTTCTTCTTAAGATAAGTGATTATATATTTAATTATGTCACCGCAGACGAAAGTCGGTGATATATTTTTATTCTATGTTTTTTTTCTTTATGTTTTTATTCTTCCACACAATTTTGTCCGTCGCTTTTCTCGGAGATGGGTGAATGGAATGACATGAAAGTTTGCCAACTACAAGGGAGTCATCTGAAGTTGTGCCGTGGGATTTTAATTTTTTTCCAAGATGGCCGCCATTTTCAAAACGGCCGCCGAAAAAAAAAACCCCGATTTTTTGACGCTTTATATCTCGGTAACCTAGATCCTTGCAGTAACGTATGAATATTTTCTCTTGCAAGACAACAATTAATCATTCATTTACAATACAAAATAAACAACAATACACAAATATCTTTTCAAAGTTTTCATTTATAACTTCTATATCCAACATGATATATACGCTTCAATGCGATCGTTACTGCGAGCACCTTCGATAATGAATAGAAAACTTAAAACCTTTATCACGGTAGGTCCCGTGTCCGTCGACAGGATTGTTTTTTCGAGAGGGATTTACAATTGTCCTGTTTTTTTCAAGAGAATAATCAATGAAAATGTAAACTTTGGTGATATTTAGTGATTTTTAACTGAAAGCGAAGAAAAAATGCTACCAACGGGTAAGCATATTTTAGTATTATCATATTGTATAACAACAATTGCTATAAAAAAAAATGTGATTCCTGAATGGTTTGTTTTTGAATTTTTACCTTTTTGCATTTTTCGCCCCTAAAAGACAAATATATTGAACGAGATTGCTAACCATTATAACATCAATGTTATAATATGACATCCTGAACATTGATGCCAAAAATTGCGTCTTACATATTTTTACGTTAAAATAAAATACATGTCCAGGCTTTTTCAAAAGGCGTCCAGGTTTTTGCAAGAGAGGTCCAGGTTTTTTCATACTTTAGATAGACAAGTTGTGCGTGTTGCTTCCACACCTACCCACCTCTTCCCTTTTCCTGTGTTCTTCAAAATTTACAGATTTGTTTTGCCACTCCGACCCCGCTTCTCTCTGTCTCAGTGATTCAGCATTGTATTTTTGCCAGATAAAGGATGCTTATGTGAAACTGGGTAAGAGTTGGCTATATCCCACACAGGTAGATGTTCCATCTAGTAGGGCCTCATTTCGGGTAAGGGTTCCAAATTGTGCGAAACTTTTGAGGAAGGATTTCGTCACTTTTTGGATGCATTGGCCTATAGTGCATTAAGGGTACATTGGCTTTTCTTGTGAGTTGGTTCGTTTTATCTCTAGTTTGTGGTCGTGCATGGGTCCTTAGAATGACATACATGGGTCTGTGTCCTGGATGAGTCAACAGAATTCATTTTGGTATTTCAAGTAGCTCTTGTCCTGCTGATTATGACTGAAATAGTGTCGACTGGACATAAAACAAACATAAGAGTATGAGATTCAAATGCTATTAAAGTTTCTGTATCTTTACATACATATGTATACGTTTAGGGGTTCCAATATCTCATATTCCCTAATGTTTTTATCAAATATAGAGGTTTTTTTTCTTATCCCATATCCCTGTAAATAGATTAGATTTAAATATTCTATATCCCAGTTTGTTTTGCCTCAAATATCCCATATCCCAGGAATAAATATGTAAATATCCCATATTCAAAAACACCCTTAAACTCTTGAAATAACAGAATGCACCAGTGCAATATGCTCTTTTTGTATTTATTTGTTTCTGACATACATGTAGATTTTATAGTTAAAGGCACAAAAAGATTGCATTTTACCTTTCAAAATTTTGCCCACCGTGTAACAATCGCTCTTTTTGAAACCGTTAATTTATTAAAACACATCAAAAAAGTCACAAATGTACAAATGTACCATAAAACTAATTATTTCAAAATACTAATTCAGTCTTCAAAGATCATGCATTTGGGCAGCCTACTTATGCTTTAAAGTTATTAACAAACTTGATATTTTGCATGTAATGTGTTTAAATGTATGTTTATTGAGCAGGAGGGATATTAGATTCCATTTAAGTGGTATAGTTTCCGAAAAACCCAGTCCCTCTCTTTAGTCAAAATTTTCAAAAAACCAGGACACGTTTCGAAACCGGACAAGTTGTTGTGCCTCTCGAAAAAACCTGATCAGTTTTAATAAATCTTTATCTGATGCTTCTTTACGGACTTTTTTGGAAGAAAAGTAATAATTCGAACATTTTGAATACTTTTATTCCTTTTTTTTTGTTTTGTTTCACTTACAATTGAGAATTTAAACATTTTTTTTGTATATGGACAGGCGAAAAAACCTGGAACTCTCTCGAAAAAACTGGACAATGCCTCTCGAAAAAACAATACCGTTAAAAAACATATACCCGCCAAAATAAAACTCGTGCCACGGTAGCTCTATAGAGCTTAGCTGATAATATGAGATAAAAGAATCTAAATTTGGATCAAGAAAAAAACCCATATTCAAACGCAAAAAATAAATTTCTGATAATTAAGTCTCAATTTAACTGGCAAACTAGTATTTTCATTAATCGAAATTCAAAAGTGATCGAAAAATAATTATATATTAACTGCTAAAATTTTAACAGTAATCGATCATTTCGATTACAAGAAATCGAAATCCAGGAAAGTAATCGATTATTTTCCATTGCTTGAAAAAATGTAATTAATTACAATCGATTACCGATTACAATTACCCCATGTCTGGTCGGGAATCCTGAAGAGCTGATATACATGAATGTTTTTTGTGCATTTAGGATATTATAGCAGAGCCAACCAACTACACAATTTTGATAACAAGTTTCTTTCTTTAAAAATAGAAAGCAAACGCGAGCTTTATGCTTTTGCTTTCTAATGAGCAAGATTTTATTGATGAAAATAAATCTTTAAGGTTGAGTAATGTATCGATGAATATTTGTTGTACATGCAGCAAAAATGTATCAAGTTTCATGAAAGTTGGCTCAGCAGTGTCAGAAATTAGTTGAGCATATATTTATAGTTGACTGAGAAATAAGCTCTAAAAGCTAAATGTAAAGCACTTCAATGTACTGGTGATAAATCACTATAAAATACATTTTACGTTTCCAATCTAAAAAGTTGGATTGTAATAAAATATTGAAAAAGGTAATTTACAACCATTTACAACCAAAAATGATGTGCTTGTAAATTTCTTAGTGATTTCACAGGAATTGTATGAAAAGTTGGTGATGGTCAGTTTGAAAGATTAAGACATACTGTAACAGATAGACAATATATGATATAGTGTTCTTTAAACTACTGCATGTTTACCATTAAAGGTGGTGTTAAAGTACTTGCTCTAAATCTTGATATTTAACGTTCATGATTTTTCGCTTGTGGGTCAATATACACTGACCGAAAAAGGGACTCATTTTCGTTTTTCATATTTCATTTTGGGTAAATAAAACGAGAAGCTCTTCAAAACGAACAAATACATTTACGTTTTTCATTTTTTGTTTTTGATTTTACATGTACAAAACAGAAAACGAAAATACTTTTGTTTTTCAATTTTCGTTTTTTATTTTGCAAAACAAAAAAACTCATAAATGGTTTTTTTTTTCAATTTTTGTTTTTTAATAAACGGATACAGTTCCGTTTTTCAATTTTTCTTTTTGATTTTACAAAACGGAATCGAAAACACTTTAATTTGTTTTTTTCAATTTTCTTTTTAATTTTACGAAACGAGAAACGAAAATGCTTTTGTTTTACAATTTTCGTTTTTGATTTTTCAAAACAAAAACGAATATATATTCGTTTTCCAATTTTTCATTTTAACATCGAAAACAAAAAACGAACACCTTTCCGTTTTTTTGTTTTTTGTTTTTGATTTTACGAAATGAAAAACAAATCAATTTTTGTTTTCACTTTTAAAAATCGAAAAACGAAAAAACCTTTGTTTTTCGATTTTCGTTTCTGATCCTCAAAACGAAAATTGAATGGACGTCAATATACACGGACCTTTTTCGTTATAAAACAGATGAAAAACAAAGGTATTTTTCTTTTGATAAAGCAAAACTAAAAATTGGAATTGCCGCCTCTCGTTCATGAGTTTGCGTGCAATAAGTAAAATTAAACTTATTGTCGGGTACGTTATAAATTAGGTAATGTTTAATGTAAAACAATATTGCATCTTAGCTAGGTTTGTCTATTGGACATTTCAATATCTGTCTACACCTACGATCGACAACGAGGCAGACCGTATATGTTTAAGGGATCTTCTCGGCAGATGCTTTTAACAGAAAATTGTCAACGTCTCACATGTCTTCTGAAATCAGTTTTTGAATTCAATACTGAAAGTTGAAGTTATTATAGGTTCGTCAGATAGCTTTTAAGTATTTAAGTCATATCATAAATCAAGTGCGAAAACCAGAATTTCGCAAATAAATATCTACGCCCACTCCCTCACTCCACCCCCCCCCCCCCTGGCCCCCCAAAAAATTGAAAGAAACAAAACAAAAACAATTGATATCAGAGGCCTCTAGCACATCAAAATATTTCCTTCATTTCATTTTAAAAAAATGCGCTAAAAAAGAGAATCATGAAAAAGTGACACAGATCCATAACTGCATACCCAAACGAATAGTGGTAAAATAACTTGCGATTTTTCGAATGAATAAATATGGACTGGTAAGCATTTTTCGTAAATCACAAAAAAACAAACACTTTTAGAGGTAAATCTCAACCTCTTAAAAAGATGCACTTAGTCGGGCATTGGAAACCCAATCTCGACCATTCAAAAAGCATGAAGTAGATACCCAACTAACCTGATAGGGGGAGTGGCGTTTATACCCCATCCTACTAATTGAAAATTTGTACCAAATGTCTGAAGTCATCAGACATCGAGAAATCTGTCACGAAAGTTTGTAACGAAAGTGTTTTGGCAATATAGGCCTTCTCTTTCGAGTAATACTATTAATTACGATCTAAGTTTGTCCAACCTGCACATGTTAACATATTTTTGATAACCGAAGCAACTTTTATCTAGTTTATGTTATTTATAGCGTCCGAAAATAACATTTTTTTCTATCACTACTAAGTTTTTACTCACGGGATTGTTTCTAACTGAGAATTCACAGCCTCAACACAGTGGGTTTTTTTCCTGGTTCAGAAATCCTGGATCAAGTTTTTCGTATTATAAGACCCCTACCTAAAGCTGCATACCAAATATCGATTAATAGTAGCCGAAAAATGTGACGGGTGAACAGACACTGCAATTCTACGTTCTCGCTCCGCGTTGACTTGATTGATTTCGAGGGAGGCGCCTTATAGCAAAACACATACCTAAAGCTACTGAAATTAATACGGGATACTCATCTCTCGCCCGTGGCTCCTCCATATCATTTAGTGACTTTTCATAAAATTTCAGACTATCTTTGTGATACAATTTAAATGAGTATCTTCTATTTCAAAACTTGCTGCAATTAATTTTTGGTGTTACCTTTTAAAGGTGAACAACGACTTAGTTAAGCATGAAAGGGAGTATAATCCCTTATCCGCAATCCCAAAACGTCTGTTTGATTTGTTGTTATCTACGAAAGCCCATTAGGTTCACATTATTACCAAAATATTTTTTTTTTTTAAATCGCGTTATACACAAAGTTTTCGCGTAATAACGCGTTGTCATTGCGTAATTACGCGTGCCGTTAATAACGGTAATAACGCATTGCTTTTGCGTTAGAACGCGTATTGACGCATTCCTGGTACGCGTTACTTGTGCATAATAACGCGTTGCTAGCGCTAAAGAAAGCATTCCTTTCACGTAATTATGCGTTCATATCGCGTAATAACTCGTTGCTTGCGCATTCATATCGCATAGCAACGCGTTTAAAATCATACTAACGCGTTCATATTGCGTAATAACACTTTCATTTCACAAAGTAACGCGTTACTAGCGCGTACTTACATTTACATCTGTACCACTTTTTAACAATTTGCTACATATAAAAAAAAAACATTTCGTTGTAGCATATGCCATTTTCGGGCTACTGCTATAAAAACAGTCTCAGAGCCATGATATTTAAAACGACAAGATTGGTGTCTCTCTAAGTAGTGGCAACTGTCTGAGTTTTCAGTCCATTTTTATTAGTAATAAAAAAAACTGCCCCTCTTTTTGAAAAAAAATAAAGCCCCGATTCTGTAGCTGTTAAACTGATATTTTTACACTCGCACATATTCATTCTTCGTCTTATCTCTTCTATGACATTTTATATATGCATTTTTGGTGAGTAGTTTTTTATTAATCAAAATTCGTTGTTTTTTGTTCAAAACTCGAGGAATAAAATCGTCAAATCTATGAAAAAACTTAAAAACTTAAAATCTGTTAACTGCTTAAACTTGTTCACAAGTATTTTTTGATTGAATATAACCCAAATTTAATGTTAAAGAACCCTAGTCTTTTGTTTGTTATCATCTTATGGAGGATCTATGAATGGCCAAGAAAAGACATTTTTACGAACTTTGATATCGTCCACAAAAAAACAAAACCGAGCATGGTGACTCCCTTTTTTATTCCATTTCCCGATGCAGCTAATCAAACTACATTACATATATCAAAATAAAACAAATTAATGAAAACTCATTAAAGGGATGAGCCACCTTAAAGTAGTAGGCCACACATCTTCATTATAACAAGAACAGCTCTGTGAAAGTTTCGAGAAACTTATTTCAGTGCACGTGGTTAAGGAGTTGCAGCTGATAGCAGATGTGTACCCTTAAGTGTCAAACTTGAACGGAAGGACGGATGGCCAAACATTCCCCTTCGCTATAAGTCTTACTTTTTAAGCGAAGGTATAAAATCAAAACAAAACCAAATCCGATCAGAAACGCTTTATAACGCGATAATAAATGCGTTAATATGCGATATAAATGCGTAATAATGAACTAGAAACGCTTTATCACGCGATATAAACTCGTAATTGCGCGCTAACAACGCGTTTTACGTGACAGGAACGCGTTTTAACGAGCTAACATCGCATAATTACGCGATTAGAAACGCATCATTATATGGTTGGATGTATTTCCAGGTCTGACGCTTGCTTCCCTACTTCCTAATTTACGAACTGACTATAGAATTTTAAGGGTCAAAAACGGAACAAACTTTGTAACAAATTTCTCATCAACTAATTTAAACGTTGGCTTTCGATATTTTGTGTGGAGCTTCAGTTAGAAGTCTCAAATTGTGCGAAGCTTATGCAGGTCTGTCACTTATCAATCTGCTTCCGGTTTTAAATATTTGCCGCTCGCCGACGGCCTAAAAATTCCGTTCTTGTTAATTAGAAGGTGCATATATCTCCACTATTTCACAAAGATAAAGAATGTTTCGAGAAATTGAAAACCTATAGAAGGTGTTTGTAGTTGTAAATGAAAGACTGGTCCCCTGAGGTGCGACGAACTATTGGACGGACACCAATTTCACTAAATAATCCGTTTTAGTTCAACTCACTGACCGGGCTTATGGGATACCCCGAGCGTCGGCGTCGGCGTCGGCGTCCGGATCCATTTTTAGAAGAATTGTTAAAGTCCATACACAATTACTTTCAAGTGCCACATCAACCATATTGGTTTGGAAGATGCACCTACATGTAGTGATACATATAAATTCTCCTGCTTACTGACAAGTGCCACATTGGTATGGTAGGCACACCTAGTGATACTAAGCTCAATGCGTGGTTCGGATCCTGGCTGTAACATATATGAATGGTAAAAGTCCATCCCTGCTTAATGACAAGTGCAATATTAACTATATTGGTGTGGTATGTGCACCTAGTAATTCTTAGCAAACTGATACATGTTTTGGATGCTGACAATTGCCTTTATTTTTTGCATGAATGACCACTTACAGAAGAATGGTTACATGTAAAGTCCATTCATTCTTACAGGTAAGTACCACATTAGCTAAATTGGTATGGTAAGTGCATCTAGGGATAAAAGAAATTCATTGTTCAGATGATGAATGTGACCTTCTTTTTCTGCATGGACGAGCACTTAAATTTTAAATAAGATCAAGTCCATTCACACTTAGTGACCATGATGTGTAACGAGGTGCGCTACGTAATCGATAGATAACTTATGTTTTCACATGAAATCTTTGTTATATTATGCAATTATCACCTTAGTCGGTGTGTGACCCGGTGGTTTTTTTCCCCGAGAAAGTAAGGTCACCGAGGGCTTGCCCCGAAGTTGACCTTACTTTTCGAGGGGCAAGAAATGCAGGGTCACATACCGTCTAGGGTGACAATTGTTATATTATATATATCGAATATTTAAATGAAACCCGTTCATTTTTAAATTTTGAAACATAATTCGGACATTGGGAAAAATCCGGCCCGTACGTTTGAAGAAAAACGTGGGGCTCACTTGCAAAACCTCACGAGAGGGCGACCTTACCTAACGATTACCGGTTGACCCAGTGAAATATCCCATGTCACGTGAACATTAGCAAATCACAATAAAGATATTTATATGAGTATATTACATAAAAGAAAATAATGAGATGTGGAATAAGTGTCCGAGACATAGCTCACATAACGAGCGGTAATTTAGAAAAAAAGACACAATGAAAAACCACCAGCAGCCTTCAACAAGGCCAGTGTTCTTTATTCGGTCCAAGGTTTAAGTAAATTGTACATGATTCAAATCCAAAAAATACTAAAAAAGTCAAAGATAGATCCCCTTCCTTACATAATCTTTGTAAAAGATTCCTGGCTCAGTACATGCACATTTTAAATGTGTTGGGGTTAAGCTAGTTTTTTTGTGGGGGTTCAACCTCTCCATATCATAATGTCAGACAAAGCACACAAAAAAACACACAATAGAAATCAAATGTATCAACGTTCAATCCAACAGAGAGAACCTTGTCAAAAGACAACAAGAATGGTCTATAGAGGAAATTTCTTTAGTTTAGGAAATTGAGCACCAGCACTAGCTATTCAAAATAAAGAAAAATCATTCATTTATATGTTGTGAAATATATTTTTGGCTCTTATAGCATTGCATAACATATATTATTATAGGGAGTAGTATCTGGTATGTCTAATACAAAATCGCATTATATATATTGTAATGAAACAAAGCAAAGAAAAGGCTCGTTTATTGCTTTTTTCCACATATGCATTTCTCTGCAAGTTTAGAACGACCGATTTTAGTGGATTTTTTTGAATGTCAGTAAAGCTACACCAGTGTATTGAAGTTTGGTTTATAAACAAGTTACATATAAATGGTATTTAATTAGAAATCTTACCAATATGTTGACCGACAATCACATATTGAATAATGAACGATAATGAATTTTGAATAAGTGTACCCGACACAACGACGGTAAAATCCGCAAAGGAAGAGAGCCAACTGTAATCAATTTTACCAACGGTCCCTGCTAGCTGTCCTGCATTGACTCAAGACTAAAAATACAATACGTAAGATTCAATACCAATTCTCAACTATCAGCCCATCACCCATTTCTAAAGATAAACAATAGACAAACAAGCATAAGCTTTGACAAGAATTTCTGGCTTAGGACAGGCATAAAATTTAGCAGGGTTTAACTTTTTTTGGCCAAACGTTCCCTCTTTTGATAATCAATAACAAAGCATAAATCAAAACACAGTAAACATCAACTCGATAGGCTGAAGAGAGAATCTGAGAAATAAAGAAATCGTGATATAATCAGGACATTGAGAATACTCACATATATTGACAGTAAGCTTAGAAGTATCTATTGACTGATGTAACAAATCAAGTGTTTCGATTTAAAATCCAACACAGCACTTACTTAAATGATACATTGCATCATACAAATGTAGCTGTGCAAAATATTGTTTTTAAGAATATATCTCCTTTTCAATTTGAATGGGTTTAATGTTTAAAAAGATATGCACACTTTTTTCTTTATTCAAGAATAGCTCTACGCCTATCTGCGACTGGCACCTCGAAATTTATTTTGAAAAAAGAGGTAACAATGTGACATTCAAATCTCTAAAGTCCAAAAGGTCAAAGACAAAAGAAGTAAACAAAACTAAGAAACCGCAAACAAAATTAAAAAAAAACCAGCTGAATAGCAATCGACAACACGATTTATGTCGTAAAGAGAGTAAACGTGACCTGATGTACCTCCGGAAAGATAACCTTATGGTCGGCAGTCCAGCTTTCGCATCCAGGCCCGATTAGATTTTTTTTAACATAACAAATTAAAGGGTCCACTGACGGATCCAGAAATTTTCAAACGGGAGGGCGCGCCATTTAAAAAAAATCTTGTAGGACCTCTATTTTTATACACCGGTTCGAAAAAAAAATTTGTCATTTCTTGAAAAGGCGAGATAACATAAAAGTCGGGGAAAACAGCCACAGATGGAACAAAAATCGGGAGATTTTTATTTCCCGACATGAGAATCACATTTATGCACCAGAGTATTTGTTTGTATATCTTATTGAATTTAACTATATTGTGACTTCAAAAAAAATATTTAAAAGATAATTACTCTTTTGAGAATTAAGACTTTAGTTTAAAAAAGTAAATCATTTTCGTATTTCATATGTCGTTTTTGGTATACAAAACGAAACATTTTTCGTAATGTAAAAGCAAATCCTTTGGTTTTTTGGTTTTCCATTTTTGTTTTTAATATTAAAAACGAAAAACGAATACATTTCCGTTTTTCAATTTTTGTTTTTAATTTCATAACTCTGAAAACGAAAATACTTTTGTTTTTCAATTTTCGTTTTTGATTTTGCAAAACAAAAAACGTATATATGTTCTTTTATTGATTTCAATATGCAAAACGAAAAACGAATACATTTCTGTTTTTCAATTTTTTGTTTTCGATTTAATAAATAAAAAAACGAATACATTTTTGTTTTTTGTTTTTCCATTTTGTTTTTAATTTTACGAAACGAAAAACAAACACATTTCCGTTTTTTTTGTTTTTTGTTTTTGATTTTACAAAACGAAAAACAAAAATAGTTTTTCAATTTTCGTTTTTGATTTTTCAAAACAAAAAACAAATACATATTCGTTTTTCAATTTTTGATTTTAAAATTGAAAACGAAAAACGAACACATTTCCGTTTTTTCTATTTTTGGTTTTTGATTTTAAAAGTCGAAAAACGAAAATACCTTTGTTTTTCGATTTTGCATTTTTAATTCTCAAAACGAAAATTGAATGGACATGCTTTTTTTTTGCCTCAGTTTCGATTGTACAGAGATAATTATACTTATTTATACTTATTTATTCTTGGACCGATCAGTCAAAGATTTGAATTGCTAGCTTTCTGTTTGTAAAATTTGAATTATAATTATTTTTTCTGTTTTCATCATTTGAAATTCCATTTAAAAATGTGTGACCATAGAACACAAATGCCTCCACAAAGACTCACAAACAGAAAGTCCAACATAATTTCTTTTTTAATGTACTTAACCATCCTAACAAATTTCAAATTATTTAAATTTCAAATTATTTTCATTTACGATTTCTAAGAAGAGCTAGACTGAAATTTAAACGTAAATTTTCATTTGGACGAAACAGGAATTTCTAATCGGAATCTTTCTAGTATGTGTTCATTTGAACATGTATTCGTTTCCGATTTGACCTTCCAAAGTTTTGATTTAAATGCTACTGATGAGAGGTTACTCCTTGAAATATCGATATATAGCATATCCAAATTAACCGTTTATACCCGCGTTTTGGTATTTGTAATTCCACAACTAATAATTCATGTTCTAAATTACAGATAAACATTATAGGCTGATATCACGCCGATTTGAGTCAGTGTTTAGTCATGATTATTCATGAAAATATACTATTTTATTCATGCAAAACATTTCCCATATTAAAATAAACAGATCCTCTGTAGCGACATTAAACCGGTTTGTTATTTTATGGCACAACATCGGGGTATACCTTGTCGATAAATTAATTTGATAAATGCGTGCGACACAACCTAAATGTTTCAACAGTAACTTCAAAATTACGCAACTAATATATATGTTTGATATTGTTTATTGTCAACTACATTTTGTTTGTCACTTTTCGTCATTGTTATTTATGAAGGTATATACTAACTCGAATGACCCAAAGCCCTATCTGTCTTTGCATACTTCGGCGAGAAAGATAATGTAGCGACTACAAGGAGCAAAATATAACGACAGTATTATTCGGGTTAGGTATAAACTAGTATATAAATTTATTTTTATAACTCAAAATATCCCCCCCAACCAAAACAGTAATTACATAAACGTTACAGTTCTGTAGCTTTTTTTAACTGGTCCAGTCCATTATGGCGCAGCTTTTGCGGATCGATTACACAGGCACTTGTTCGATTACCTAAATAGGCATTAGCAGTCTGTCGTTTCACATGGATGGAAATTAGCGTAAAATACTTCAGAGCTCACGATGTGTGTTTCATGCATCTGAAGAGCAGCTTTAAAGTTGAAAATATATAAAATATGTGGATTTGATGTTTCCATCCGTCCAAATTACTCAAGTTAAAGAGACGCGAGACTACAACTACACGGGTACTTTAATTTTAATGTTTCATGAGAATTGAAATAAAATCGGAAAGAATATAAAAAAGCACATGTTATTTTCTTCTCAGCACTAATGTTTGAATAGACTACCGAAATTAAAGTCTTTTTCTTCCGCTGATATGTAAACAATTTATTCACTTGTGTTTATAAATGATCATAATAACAGAATAAAATCCTTCATTAAAAAAAGTTTTTTATAGGCAATTGTTAAAGTTCAGTGAGCTCCAGGAAGGGGATAGAGGGGTGAATTTATTTTATAACTGTACAAACATGACACAAGCCCCTGTGAAATAGGCATACTTTACATTGCGTTATTAATTTTCATCGAGGCAAAGCAAGCTTTTTTGGAAAGCTTATTCTTGAATTATGTAAAAGATAGCTAATTTTAGCAGACGACATAATCATTAGAAAGATAAGATAAGGCATCTAGAGGACCTCCGAATCCTTAATTAATAACATTCCGAAAGGCTATAGGTATAAAACCACTAATTCGCAATCCGGTAGAGGACGAACCTGAATATAGTTCCTATTTTGAGACAATATAGTTCCATTAAAGTATTGACCAAGCTAAAACTATTGCATGCAAATCATTAAATGAGCTTTAATTTGAAAGATGAACTTCTTAGAAACAATTTCAGCCCATGTTTGTTCATATATCTGTTAAGTGTCAATTTTTAGGATTACTTTTACTTGGGGTCTCATAAAATTACTAGAAAGTACCGGACGTTCAGGATGATTTAAACCGGCAACCAGTTTTTCCCGTTATTCAATGTAAGATGTGCTAGTTTTTGAACTGGAGTGAGCCAAATCATTTTGCATTGAAATAAAGACTATTGACACTTTATTTGAACTTAAAACAAAAATTCTACAGCATTTTAGAAATGTCCAGTTTAACATAGAAAGCAATGGGACTCGGAATTAGTGGTTTTATACCTATAGCAGATCCGATCATTAATATCTTGCAAGCGTTTGTTTTAACGGAATTATTACCGCTTATCAGTTAAAGCGTCTTCACTTGCAAGACTACAAAACCCAGTAATACTTAACTGCGCAAAGGCTCGCGCAATGATTTTTTTTGCATTTTCATTAATGGTTCAGATGTTTGCATTGGTACTCTTTGACCAACATGAAGAGACTTCAGTCACCCAAACTTCCAAATTGTCACCTTCAACATTTGTTATAGTGCCAAGGAGACCACATTTTCAGACAGCAAGGAATAATACTTTGTTGAGGTCATTGATCTTGCAGGTAATTAAACACAAGACTAATTGATCATTTTTTGCCCCTTGAGGGCCCTGGCTTGGAAATAAAACCCGGGTCCTGATTTTGATGAAATTTGGTATTCAAGTAGATTTAAGGGTCCTGAGTACGAAATTGCGGTCAAAAATAAAATTTTGTGCTTTTCGCGCCAATGGCGCCAAAATGTAAAAGTTGACCGATTTTGATGAAATTTGGTATTCTAGTAGATTTAAGGGTCCTGAGTACGAATCTGCGGTCAAAAACAAAATTTCGCGCTTTTTGCGCAAATTGGCGCCAAAATATAAAAGTTTACCGATTTTGATGAAATTTGGTATTCAAGTAGATTTTAGGGTCCTGAGTACGAATCTGCGGTCAAAAATAAAATTTTGTGCTTTTCGCGCCAATGGCGCCAAATTGTAAAATATCACCGATTTTGATGAAATATGGTATTCAAGTAGATTTAAGGGTCCTGAGTACGAATCTGCAGTCAAAAATAAAATTTCGCGCTTTCAGCGCAAATTGGCGCCAAAATGTAAAAGTTGACCGATTTTGATCAAATTTGGTATTCTAGTAGATTTAAGGGCCCTGAGTACGAATCTGCGGTCAAAAATAAAATGTTGAGATTACAAAAACCTTCTAGATCTGCCAAGGGTGAAGATGAGAGGTAGCGGATCGTAACCCTTGCCTAGCGAAGATGGTAGATTTAAGGGTCCCGACTACGAATCTGCGGTCAAAAATAAAATTTCGCACCAATGGCGACAAAATGTAAAAGTTGACCGATTTTGATGAAATTTGGTTTTCAAGTAGATTTAAGGGTCCTGAGTACGAATCTGTGGTCAAAAAAAAATTTCGCGCTTTTCGCGCAAATTGGCGCCAAAATGTAAAAGTTAACCGATTTTGATGAAATTTTGTTTTCAAGTAGATTTAAGGGTCCTGTGTACGAATCTGCGGTCAAAAATAAAATTTTGTGCTTTTCGCGCCAATGGCGCCAAAATGTAAAAGTTGACCGATTTCGATGAAATTTGGTATTCAAGTAGATTTAAGGGTCCTGAGTACGAAATTGCGGTCAAAAATAAAATTTTGTGCTTTTCGCGCCATTGGCGCCAAAATGTAAAAGTTGACCGATTTTGATGAAATTTGGTATTCAAGTAGATTTAAGGGTCCTGAGTACGAATCTGTGGTCAAAAATAAAATTTCGCGCTTTTCGCGCAAATTGGCGCAAAAATGTAAAAGTTGACCGATTTTGATGAAATTTGGTATTCAAGTAGATTTAAGGGTCCTGGGTACGAATCTGCGGTCAAAAATAAAATTTCGCACCAATGGCGCCAAAATGTAAAAGTTGACCGATTTTGATGAAATTTGGTATTCAAGTAGATTTAAGGGTCCTGAGTACGAATCTGCGGTCAAAAACAAAATTTCGCGCTTTTTGCGCAAATTGGCGCCAAAATGTAAAAGTTTACCGATTTTGATGAAATTTGGTATTCAAGTAGATTTTAGGGTCCTGAGTACGAATCTGCGGTCAAAAATAAAATTTTGTGCTTTTCGCGCCAATGGCGCCAAATTGTAAAATATCACCGATTTTGATGAAATATGGTATTCAAGTAGATTTAAGGGTCCTGCAGTCAAAAATAAAATTTCGCGCTTTCAGCGCAAATTGGCGCAAAAATGTAAAAGTTGACCGATTTTGATGAAATTTGGTATTCAAGTAGATTTAAGGGTCCTGGGTACGAATCTGCGGTCAAAAATAAAATTTCGCACCAATGGCGCCAAAATGTAAAAGTTGACCGATTTTGATGAAATTTGGTATTCAAGTAGATTTAAGGGTCCTGAGTACGAATCTGTGGTCAAAAATAAAATTTCGCGCTTTTCGCGCAAATTGGCGCAAAAATGTAAAAGTTGATCGATTTTGATGAAATTTGGTATTCAAGTAGATTTAAGGGTCCTGGGTACGAATCTGCGGTCAAAAATAAAATTTCGCGCTTTTTGCGCAAATTGGCGTCAAAATGTAAAAGTTGACCGATTTTGATGAAATTTGGTATTCAAGTAGATTTAAGGGTCCTGAGTACGAATCTGCGGTCAAAAACAAAATTTCGCGCTTTATGCGCAAATTGGCGCCAAAATGTAAAAGTTTACCGATTTTGATGAAATTTGGTATTCAAGTAGATTTTAGGGTCCTGAGTACGAATCTGCGGTCAAAAATAAAATTTTGTGCTTTTCGCGCCAATGGCGCCAAATTGTAAAATATCACCGATTTTGATGAAATATGGTATTCAAGTAGATTTAAGGGTCCTGAGTACGAATCTGCAGTCAAAAATAAAATTTCGCGCTTTCAGCGCAAACTGGCGCCAAAATGTAAAAGTTGACCGATTTTGATCAAATTTGGTATTCTAGTAGATTTAAGGGCCCTGAGTACGAATCTGCGGTCAAAAATAAAATGTTGAGATTACAAAAACCTTCTAGATCTGCCAAGGGTGAAGATGAGAGGTAGCGGATCGTAACCCTTGGCTAGCGAAGATGGTAGATTTAAGGGTCCCGACTACGAATCTGCGGTCAAAAATAAAATTTCGCACCAATGGCGACAAAATGTAAAAGTTGACCGATTTTGATGAAATTTGGTTTTCAAGTAGATTTAAGGGTCCTGAGTACGAATCTGCGGTCAAATATAAAATTTCGCCTTTTTCGCGCAAATTGGCGCAAAAATGTAAAAGCTAACCGATTTTGATGAAATTTTGTTTTCAAGTAGATTTAAGGGTCTAGAGTACGAAATTGCGGTCAAAAATAAAATTTTGTGCTTTTCGCGCCATTGGCGCCAAAATGTAAAAGTTGACCGATTTTGATGAAATTTAGTATTCAAGTAGATTTAAGGGTCCTGAGTACGAATCTGTGGTCAAAAATAAAATTTTGTGCTTTTCGCGCCAATGGCGCCAAATTGTAAAATATCACCGATTTTGATGAAATATGGTATTCAAGTAGATTTTAGGGTCCTGAGTACGAATCTGCAGTCAAAAATAAAATTTCGCGCTTTCAGCGCAAATTGGCGCCAAAATGTAAAAGTTGACCGATTTTGATCAAATTTGGTATTCTAGTAGATTTAAGGGCCCTGAGTACGAATATGCGATCAAAAATAAAATGTTGAGATTACAAAAACCTTCTAGATCTGCCAAGGGTGAAGATGAGAGGTAGCGGATCGTAACCCTTGGCTAGCGAAGATGGTAGATTTAAGGGTCCCGACTACGAATCTGCAGTCAAAAATAAAATTTCGCACCAATGGCGACAAAATGTAAAAGTTGACCGATTTTGATGAAATTTGGTTTTCAAGTAGATTTAAGGGTCCTGGGTACGAATCTGCGGTCAAAAATAAAATTTCGCACCAATGGCGCCAAAATGTAAAAGTTGACCGATTCAAGTAGATTTAAGGGTCCTGAGTACGAATCTGCGGTCAAAAACAAAATTTCGCGCTTTTTGCGCAAATTGGCGCCAAAATGTAAAAGTTTACCGATTTTGATGAAATTTGGTATTCAAGTAGATTTTAGGGTCCTGAGTACGAATCTGCGATCAAAAATAAAATTTTGTGCTTTTCGCGCCAATGGCGCCAAATTGTAAAATATCACCGATTTTGATGAAATATGGTATTCAAGTAGATTTAAGGGTCCTGCAGTCAAAAATAAAATTTCGCGCTTTCAGCGCAAATTGGCGCCAAAATGTAAAAGTTGACCGATTTTGATCAAATTTGGTATTCTAGTAGATTTAAGGGCCCTGAGTACGAATCTGCAGTCAAAAATAAAATATTGAGATTACAAAAACCTTCTAGATCTGCCAAGGGTGAAGATGAGAGGTAGCGGATCGTAACCCTTGCCTAGCGAAGATGGTAGATTTAAGGGTCCCGACTACGAATCTGCGATCAAAAATAAAATTTCGCACCAATGGCGCCAAAATGTAAAAGTTGACCGATTTTGATGAAATTTGGTTTTTAAGTAGATTTAAGGGTCCTGAGTACGAATCTGCGGTCAAAAAAAAAATTTCGCGCTTTTCGCGCAAATTGGCGCCAAAATGTAAAAGTTAACCGATTTTGATGAAACTTTGTTTTCAAGTAGATTTAAGGGTCCTGTGTACGAATCTGCGGTCAAAAATAAAATTTTGTCCTTTTCGCGCCAATGGCGCCAAAATGTAAAAGTTGACCGATTTCGATGAAATTTGGTATTCAAGTAGATTTAAGGGTCCTGAGTACGAAATTGCGGTCAAAAATAAAATTTTGTGCTTTTCGCGCCATTGGCGCCAAAATGTAAAAGTTGACCGATTTTGATGAAATTTGGTATTCAAGTAGATTTAAGGGTCCTGAGTACGAATCTGTGGTCAAAAATAAAATTTCGCGCTTTTCGCGCAAATTGGCGCAAAAATGTAAAAGTTGACCGATTTTGATGAAATTTGGTATTCAAGTAGATTTAAGGGTCCTGGGTACGAATCTGCGGTCAAAAATAAAATTTCGCACCAATGGCGCCAAAATGTAAAAGTTGACCGATTTTGATGAAATTTGGTATTCAAGTAGATTTAAGGGTCCTGAGTACGAATCTGCGGTCAAAAACAAAATTTCGCGCTTTTTGCGCAAATTGGCGTCAAAATGTAAAAGTTTACCGATTTTGATGAAATTTGGTATTCAAGTAGATTTTAGGGTCCTGAGTACGAATCTGCGGTCAAAAATAAAATTTTGTGCTTTTCCAATGGCGCCAAATTGTAAAATATCACCGATTTTGATGAAATATGGTATTCAAGTAGATTTAAGGGTCCTGCAGTCAAAAATAAAATTTCGCGCTTTCAGCGCAAATTGGCGCCAAAATGTAAAAGTTGACCGATTTTGATCAAATTTGGTATTCTAGTAGATTTAAGGGCCTTGAGTACGAATCTGCGGTCAAAAATAAAATGTTGAGATTACAAAAACCTTCTAGATCTGCCAAGGGTGAAGATGAGAGGTAGCGGATCGTAACCCTTGGCTAGCGAAGATGGTAGATTTAAGGGTCCCGACTACGAATCTGCGGTCAAAAATAAAATTTCGCACCAATGGCGAAAAAAATGTAAAAGTTGACCGATTTTGATGAAATTTGGGTTTCAAGTAGATTTAAGGGTCCTGAGTACGAATCTGCGGTCAAAAATAAAATTTCGCGCTTTTCGCGCAAATTGGCGCCAAAATGTAAAAGTTAACCGATTTTGATGAAATTTTGTTTTCAAGTAGATTTAAGGGTCCTGAGTACGAAATTGCGGTCAAAAATAAAATTTTGTGCTTTTCGCGCCAAAATGTAAAAGTTGACCGATTTTGATGAAATTTGGTATTCAAGTAGATTTAAGGGTCCTGAGTACGAATCTGTGGTCAAAAATAAAATTTCGCGCTTTTCGCGCAAATTGGCGCAAAAATGTAAAAGTTGACCGATTTTGATGAAATTTGGTATTCAAGTAGATTTAAGGGTCCTGGGTACGAATCTGCGGTCAAAAATAACATTTCGCACCAATGGCGCCAAAATGTAAAAGTTGACCGATTTTGATGAAATTTGGTATTCAAGTAGATTTAAGGGTCCTGAGTACGAATCTTTGGTCAAAAATAAAATTTCGCGCTTTTCGCGCAAATTGGCGCAAAAATGTAAAAGTTGATCGATTTTGATGAAATTTGGTATTCAAGTAGATTTAAGGGTCCTGGGTACGAATCTGCGGTCAAAAATAAAATTTCGCGCTTTTTGCGCAAATTGGCGTCAAAATGTAAAAGTTGACCGATTTTGATGAAATTTGGTATTCAAGTAGATTTAAGGGTCCTGAGTACGAATCTGCGGTCAAAAACAAAATTTCGCGCTTTATGCGCAAATTGGCGCCAAAATGTAAAAGTTTACCGATTTTGATGAAATTTGGTATTCAAGTAGATTTTAGGGTCCTGAGTACGAATCTGCGGTCAAAAATAAAATTTTGTGCTTTTCGCGCCAATGGCGCCAAATTGTAAAATATCACCGATTTTGATGAAATATGGTATTCAAGTAGATTTAAGGGTCCTGAGTACGAATCTGCAGTCAAAAATAAATTTTCGCGCTTTCAGCGCAAACTGGCGCCAAAATGTAAAAGTTGACCGATTTTGATCAAATTTGGTATTCTAGTAGATTTAAGGGCCCTGAGTACGAATCTGCGGTCAAAAATAACATGTTGAGATTACAAAAACCTTCTAGATCTGCCAAGGGTGAAGATGAGAGGTAGCGGATCGTAACCCTTGGCTAGCGAAGATGGTAGATTTAAGGGTCCCGACTACGAATCTGCGGTCAAAAATAAAATTTCGCACCAATGGCGACAAAATGTAAAAGTTGACCGATTTGATGAAATTTGGTTTTCAAGTAGATTTAAGGGTCCTGAGTACGAATCTGCGGTCAAATATAAAATTTCGCGCTTTTCGCGCAAATTGGCGCAAAAATGTAAAAGTTAACCGATTTTGATGAAATTTTGTTTTCAAGTAGATTTAAGGGTCCTGAGTACGAAATTGCGGTCAAAAATAAAATTTTGTGCTTTTCGCGCCATTGGCGCCAAAATGTAAAAGTTGACCGATTTTGATGAAATTTAGTATTCAAGTAGATTTAAGGGTCCTGAGTACGAATCTGCGGTCAAAAATAAAATTTTGTGCTTTTCGCGCCAATGGCGCCAAATTGTAAAATATCACCGATTTGATGAAATATGGTATTCAAGTAGATTTAAGGGTCCTGAGTACGAATCTGCAGTCAAAAATAAAATTTCGCGCTTTCAGCGCAAATTGGCGCCAAAATGTAAAAGTTGACCGATTTTGATCAAATTTGGTATTCTAGTAGATTTAAGGGCCCTGAGTACGAATATGCGGTCAAAAATAAAATGTTGAGATTACAAAAACCTTCTAGATCTGCCAAGGGTGAAGATGAGAGGTAGCGGATCGTAACCCTTGGCTAGCGAAGATGGTAGATTTAAGGGTCCCGACTACGAATCTGCGGTCAAAAATAAAATTTCGCACCAATGGCGACAAAATGTAAAAGTTGACCGATTTTGATGAAATT
>OZ020316.1:42256099-42392716 GCA_963971305.1 Arcuatula senhousia | reverse complement strand
GATTTAAGGGTCCTGAGTACGAATCTTTGGTCAAAAACAAAATTTCGCGCTTTTTGCGCAAATTGGCACCAAAATGTAAAAGTTGACCAATTTGATGAAATTTGGTATTCAAGTAGATTTAAGGGTCCTGAGTAGGAATCTGTGATCAAAAATAAAATTTCGCGCTTTTTGATCAAATGGGCGCCAAAATGTAAATGTTGACCGATTTTGATGAAATTTAGTTTTCAAGTAGATTTAAGGGTCCTGTGTACGAATCTGCGGTCAAAAATAAAATTTTGTGCTTTTCGCGCCAATGGCGCCAAAATGTAAAAGTTGACCGATTTTGATGAAATTTGGTATTCAAGTAGATTTAAGGGTCCTGAGTACGAATCTGCGGTCAAAAATAAAATTTCACTCCAATGGCGCCAAACGATTTTGATGAAATTTGGTATTCAAGTAGATTTAAGGGGTCCTGAGTACGAATCTGTGATCAAAAATAAAATTTCGCGCTTTTCGCGCAAATTGGCGCCAAAATGTAAAAGTTGACCGATTTTGATGAAATTTGGTATTCAAGTAGATTTAAGGTCTTGAGTACGATCTGCGGTCAAAAATGAAATTTTCGCGCTTTTCGAGCAAATTGGCACCAAAATGTAAAAGTTGACCGATTTGGATGAAATTTGGTATTCAAGTTGATTTAAGGGTCCTGATTACGAATCTGCGGTCAAAAATAAAAATTCGCACCAATGGCGCCAAAATTTAAAAATTGACCGATTTTGATGAAATTTGGTATTCAAGTAGATTTAAGGGTCCTGAGTACGAATCTGCGGTCAAAAACAAAATTTCGCGCTTTGTGCGCAAATTGCACCAACATGTTAAAGTTGACGATTTGATGAAATTTGGTATTCAAGTAGATTTAAGGGTCCTGAGTACGAATCTGCGGTCAAAAATAAAATTTCGCACCAATGGCGCCAAAATGTAAAAGTTGACCGATTTTGATGAAATTTGGTATTCAAGTAGATTTAAGGGTCCTGAGTACGAATCTTTGGTCAAAAACAAAATTTCGCGCTTTTTGCGCAAATTGGCACCAAAATGTAAAAGTTGACCAATTTGATGAAATTTGGTATTCAAGTAGATTTAAGGGTCCTGAGTACGAATCTGCGGTCAAAAATAAAATTTCGCACCAATGGCGCCAAAATGTAAAAGTTGACCGATTTTGATGAAATTTTGTATTCAAGTAGATTTAAGGGTCCTGAGTACGAATCTTTGGTCAAAAACAAAATTTCGCGCTTTTTGCGCAAATTGGCACCAAAATGTAAAAGTTGACCAATTTGATGAAATTTGGTATTCAAGTAGATTCAAGGGTCCTGAGTAGGAATCTGTGATCAAAAATAAAATTTCGCGCTTTTTGATCAAATGGGCGCCAAAATGTAAATGTTGACCGATTTTGATGAAATTTTGTTTTCAAGTAGATTTAAGGGTCCTGTGTACGAATCTGCGGTCAAAAATAAAATTTTGTGCTTTTCGCGCCAATGGCGCCAAAATGTAAAAAGTGACCGATTTTGATGAAATTTGGTATTCAAGTAGATTTAAGGGTCCTGAGTACGAATCTGCGGTCAAAAAATAAAATTTCGCGCTTTTCGCGCCAATGGCGCCAAAAATGTAAAAGTTGACCGATTTTGATGAAATTTGGTATTCAAGTAGATTTAAGGGTCCTGAGTACGAATCTGCGGTCAAAAATAAAATTTCACACCAATGGCGCCAAAATTAAAAAATTGACCGATTTTGATGAAATTTGGTATTCAAGTAGATTTAAGGGTCCTGAGTACGAATCTGTGATCAAAAATAAAATTTCGCGCTTTTCGCGCAAATTGGCACCAAAATGTAAAAGTTGACCGATTTTGATGAAATTTGGTATTCAAGTAGATTTAAGGTCGTGAGTACGATCTGCGGTCAAAAATAAAATTTCGCGCTTTTCGAGCAAATTGGCACCAAAATGTAAAAGTTGACCGATTTGGATGAAATTTGGTATTCAAGTTGATTTAAGGGTCCTGATTACGAATCTGCGGTCAAAATTATAATTTCGCACCAATGGCGCCAAAATGTAAAAGCTGACCGATTTTGATGAAATTTGGTATTCAAGTAGATTTAAGGTCCTGAGTACGATCTGCGGTCAAAAATAAAATTTCACACCAATGGCGCCAAAATTTAAAAATTGACCGATTTTGATGAAATTTTGTATTCAAGTAGCTTTAAGGGTCCTGAGTAGGAATCTGTGATCAAAAATAATTTTCGCTTTTGTGCGCAAATTGGCACCAACATGTTAAAGTTGACCGATTTGATGAAATTTGGTATTCAAGTAGATTTAAGGGTCCTGAGTACGAATCCGCGGTCAAAAATAAAATTTCGCACCAATGGCTCCAAAATGTAAAAGTTGACCGATTTTGATGAAATTTGGTATTCAAGTAGATTTAAGGGTCCTGAGTACGAATCTGCGGTCAAAAATAAAATTTCGCACCAATGGCGCCAAAATGTAAAAGTTGACTGATTTTGATGAAATTTGGTATTCAAGTAGATTTAAGGGTCCTGAGTAGGAATCTGTGATCAAAAATAATATTTAGCGCTTTGTGCGCAAATTGGCGCCAAAATGCAAAAGTTGACCGATTTTGATGAAATTTGGTATTCAAGTAGATTTAAGGTCCTGAGTACGATCTGCGGTCAAAAATAAAATTTCTACCCAATAGCGCTTAAATTTAAAAATTGACCGATTTTGATGAAATTTGGTATTCAAGTAGATTTAAGGGTCCTTCCTGAGTACGAATCTTTGGTCAAAAACAAAATTTCGCGCTTTTTGTGCAAATTGGCGCCAAAATGTAAAAGTTGACCGATTTGATGAAATTTGGTATTCAAGTAGATTTAAGGGTCCTGAGTACGAATCTGCGGTCAAAAATAAAATTTCCCACCAATGGCGCCAAAATGTAAAAGTTGACCGATTTTGATGAAATTTGGTATTCAAGTAGATTTAAGGGTCCTGAGTAGGAATCTGTGATCAAAAATAATATTTAGCGCTTTTCGCGCAAATTGGCCCCAAAATGTAAAAGTTGACCTATTTTGATGAAATTTGGTATTCTAGTAGATTTAAGGTCCTGAGTACGATCTGCGGTAAAAAATAAAATTTCACACCAATGGCGCCAAAATTTAAAAATTGACCGATTTTGATGAAATTTGGTATTCAAGTAGATTTAAGGGTCCTGAGTACGAATCTTTGGTCAAAAACAAAATTTCGCGCTTTGTGCGCAAATTGGCACCAACATGTAAAAGTTGACCGATTTGATGAAATTTGATATTCAAGTAGATTTAAGGGTCCTGAGTACGAATCTGCGGTCAAAAATAAAATTTCGCACCAATGGCGCCAAAATGTAAAAGTTGACCGATTTTGATGAAATTTGGTATTCAAGTAGATTTGAGGGTCCTGAGTACGAATCTTTGGTCAAAAACAAAATTTCGCGCTTTTTGCGCAAATTGGCACCAAAATGTAAAAGTTGACCAATTTGATGAAATTTGGTATTCAAGTAGATTTAAGGGTCCTGAGTAGGAATCTGTGATCAAAAATAAAATTTCGCGCTTTTTGATCAAATAGGCGCCAAAATGTAAAAGTTGACCGATTTTGATGAAATTTGGTATTCTAGTAGATTTAAGGGTCCTGAGTACGAATCTGCGGTCAAAAACAAAATTTCGCGCTTTTTGCGCAAATTGGCGCCAAAATGTAAAAGTTTACCGATTTTGATGAAATTTTGTTTTTAAGTAGATTTAAGGGTCCTGTGTACGAATCTGCGGTCAAAAATAAAATTTTGTGCTTTTCGCGCCAATGGCGCCAAAATGTAAAAGTTGACCGATTTTGATGAAATTTGGTATTCAAGTAGATTTAAGGGTCCTGAGTACCAAATTGCGGTCAAAAATAAAATTTTGTGCTTTTCGCGCCAATGGCGCCAAAATGTAAAAGTTGACCGATTTTGATGAAATTTGGTATTCAAGTAGATTTAAGGGTCCTGAGTACCAAATTGCGGTCAAAAATAAAATTTTGTGCTTTTCGCGCCACTGGCGCCAAAATGTAAAAGTTGACCGATTTTGATGAAATTTGGTATTCAAGTAGATTTAATGGTCCTGAGTACTAATCTGCGGTCAAAAATAAAATTTCGCACTATTGGCGCCAAATGTAAAAAGTGACCGATTTTGATGAAATTTGGTATTCTAGTAGATTTAAGGGTCCTGAGTACGAATCTGCGGTCAAAAACAAAATTTCGCGCTTTTTGCGCAAATTGGCGCCAAAATGTAAAAGTTTACCGATTTTGATGAAATTTTGTTTTCAAGTAGATTTAAGGGTCCTGTGTACGAATCTGCGGTCAAAAATAAAATTTTGTGCTTTTCGCGCCAATGGCGCCAAAATGTAAAAGTTGACCGATTTTGATGAAATTTGGTATTCAAGTAGATTTAAGGGTCCTGAGTACGAAATTGCGGTCAAAAATAAAATTTATTAAGAGTCCCCTGTCCTCAATACTAACGATTGTTTTAAATAGGAACTTATAACATTAACTTGTTTATAGCTATTTGGATTAAGAAGTATTTTTAATTTTTGGTTGTCATTATATTGTTCGTAATGATCACTATTTTCAAAAAATTCTTCGAGTAATTTTTTTTTCGCAAAGACTCGTTTGTCTTGCAATGTAGCAGAAAATGAGCCTCGTCCTCTACCACATTGCAAGAAACACATAATCTTTGCTCTCTAGGGATTTTTAAGTATCTGCCCTTTTCTATGGCTAAATTATGGTCACACATTCTGATTTTTGTGAGGACTCTTCTTGATTCAAAATCTTTATATAAAAGATAAAATTCATTATTAAAATCTTCTTTTATGTTTTTATATAAGTATGTTTTATTATTTTCATCTAGTAAATCAAGTTTGTTCTGATATAATCTCTGATACCATTCATTAAAAATTATTTTTGAATTTGATTTTATTAAAGTTTTCAGCTTAGTTTTATTGTTACAATTTATGATTTGTTGTAGCAGCTCATCATCAGATATAAAATCCTTAGCGAAGGTGTACCATGTATATACATTTTTATCATTTAAGTCTTTGGTGAGATTAAATGCTTCTTTTAGTAATTTATTTTTATTATCAGAACAGAGTCTTGACATGAATGACACTGTACGAAGCATGATCATTTGTTCGATCGGATTTCGACCAAGTTCTAAACGAGTACATAAGTTGGAAGTTGTTTTACGTACTCCCAATACGTGTTTACAGAAACTTAAATGTACTTTTTCTGCTGGCATTTATCAATAAATTGCAAGGGATCAAGGACTTTATTGTTCAAGTTTCCTCTTAATTTAGCTCTATAAAAGTTTAAGTGGTAGTCCATATATGATATTTCTGAGTTAAATAGTAGAATTGGACATACCAGTGTGTCAAACAAATTATTTGACACTGCTATCGGTAGTGGCCCCATGGATGAAGTTTTTGTTTTTTTGAAATACATGTAATACCTTTCTAGCCTTTTTAGCAAGATCTTCTAAGCTGTATTTCAGGTTACCATTGCTTCTGAGGCTAGTACCTAAATATCTATTTCAGAAACATTTTCTATATGAATTTCTTTGGTTCTTGGGGTTTCACTAAATTTTGTTGAAATATCATGGTCTTGGTCTTATTGACATTTATAGACAATTGCCAATTATCGCAAAATTGTAGCAATTTGTCCATACTAGACTGTAGACCTTGTTTACTTTCTGACAAAATCAGAAGGTCGTCAGCAAAAAGCAGACTTCCTATGGTTGAGTCTAATAACTTGAGTGGAAGTGAAGAATTTTGGTTAAATGTATCACTCATGTCGTTAATGATGATGTTAAACAAGGTAGAACTTGATGATTAATTTATAGATATTAAGAAAAGGTCTTTTTTATTGGTTGATCTTTTCTTAATATTTATAAATTAATCATCAAGTTCAGGATTAAGATACCACGTGATGTTCTTCGAGTCATTTTTATGTCATTCTGTCCTCGTCAGTTGATGTGTTAACATCTTTTTACTTTATAGCCCCTGAAGAAGGACTTTATGTCCGAAAATTTGGGCATTCTTGTTTTAGTTGTTTTAAAGGTTTTATTTATTTATATTTCTTATTTAGTTTTTACCTTTTAAATGTGGCTTCACCATCCATTTATTTATCTTTTTTATCTTCAAAGTTACACGTTTTTGTAAATAACACCAAGATAGTTAAATGTATCCACATTATTTCAATTTTAATATTTTTGAAAGTAAACGCGAGGTTATTACGTCTCCTACCTAAACCAAGTACCATGACTTTAGCTATAGTTTTATCAACATTAACTGATAGTTTCCATTTATCACAATATTCGCTAAAAACATTTAGTTTTGCTAGAAGATCTTCTGCAAGAAGTACTGTATCGTCAGCATATAACATAATGAAAATCTTGAGAAACATTTCAAGTTGATTTTCAAAGTCAATGGAGATACTTGGTAAACCTTCAATATTGTTTGAAATCATAAAATTTTCTAAATCGTTTAGATAGATTGAGAAAAGGAAGGGAGTAAAATTTTCACCTTGTCGAACTCCCATTTCACAATAAAAATATTCCCTGAAGCAATTGTTATAACAAACACACGATTTGATGATTTGGTACATGTTAAAAATAATATTATACATTTGGACTTATTGTTTTTGCACCTTTTCTTCTTCTTCTTCTTCTTCTTCTTCTTCTTCTTCTTCTTCTTCTTCTTCTTCTTCTTCTTCTTCTTCTTCTTATTCTTCCACTTAGTCGTGAACTTGTCCGGAGATCCCAGAGAAAACGACTCCACATATCAATATGAAACTTAGCAGGATAATAGATTGTAAAGAAAGGAAGCTTCGTGGACAATCGGAATTTTCAAAATGGCCACCGTTTCCATGGAAACAGGAAAATGGTCTAAATATTGGACATTGCAATATCTCGGTAACCTAGGTGCGCAGGGTTCTGAAATTTTGTAGGTTGATAGAGCAAAACATTCTCTTGAATATTATGAAAAAAAATTTGAAGCGATATTTACGGTTTTCGAGATATAAATAAAAATGTGATTTCAAGGGAGATAATCGGGTCAAAATTTTCAAAGTGCTCCGATTTACATAAAAATTTAAAATAAGTTTTTTTGACATGCTGAAAAGAATAGTGGCAAATACGGGTCGTTTGGGGGACTTTGTGACTTGCTTGCAATCACAGTTAATGCTTGTTACTATTGATTTTATGCAGAAGCATTTTATGAAAAAGCGCATTTCTCCATATTTTGTCAAGGGCCTTTTCAAAATCAATGAATGCACAATACAAATTCTTAATTTCTTTTTGATTTCAGCGGATTGAACAGAGAAAAAATCGAAAAGATATTTTTAAGAGTTGAATAACCAGCTCGAAAACCTGTTTGATTTTCTTTGATTACTGAAAATTCGTCAGAGAATGATGTTAATATGTTACTTAGAATAGATGTAAAAAGTTTACCAAGACAGCTTACAATTGTAATTGGTCTATAGTTTTTGGGGTTTTTAGTGTCACCTTTGTTCTTATAAATTGGCTTGATGATACCTTCTAACCAACTTTCTGGTAACTGATCGGTTCCAAATATTATATTGAAAAGTTTTTCATATACATTTATAAACTCATTAGATGTACTTATTATATATTCATTTATTATTTCGTCTTCTGCGCTGGCTTTATTATTTTTTAGACTTTTAATATATTTAAGAATTTCCTCTTTTCTTATCTTTTCGTTTATATTTTCGTTTTAATTCCATAGGAACTTCAGTGTCAAAGGCTTCAGATGGTTCTTCTTCATTCATCGTATTAATAAGAGAGCGGAAAAATTCATGTAGGATATTGATGTCAATGTTTGGTTGTTGACTCTTTTTATGTTTGTTTAAGGTTTTCCAAAAATATTTCGGGTTTTCTTTCAAAGCAGCTTGTAATTCTTTTTATAGGTCTTCGCAATATTTCTTATACATGTACTTAATATCCATCATTCGTTTGTAATCCTTATCTGCGTTTTTAAATAAAGACCAATTTTCAACATCATTGTTCAATTTATATCGCTTTTTAGATTTTTTAAATTTTGCCTCGCATTTTTACAATCGTTATCAAACCAAGGCTTACAATTTTTAATATTTTCCGCTGTCTTTGCCTTTTTTGTATAAGTACCAAAAGTTTCTTTTGCTGATGATAATAAGATATCACCAACGTCTTGAACAACTGAGTTTATAGACATATTATCATTCCAGTTATCTAATTTCTGTTCAAGTAATTCAATTTGGTTATGATCAATATTTCTTTTTAATAGGTCAATTTTTTTTCATTTTCCCATCGTTTAATTTTCTCTTTAGACTTATTGTTTGTATTAGTGTTATCAATTTGGACACCCTTTGTGCACTTATTAATAAACTTTAATTGCAATGGCGTATGTACGTCAGAAAATTAATGACGAAAATCTTTATATATGTTCCAGACCGTACAGGTATTCAGACCGTACGCGTACGGTCCGGACCGTACGAGTATACCTATACGGTCCGACCGTACAAGTATACCCGTATGGTCTAAAACGAGCTGGACCATACGAGTATTCAGACCATATAGGTATTTCTTAAAGTTGGCATTTTATTCATATAAAATTATGAAAAAATATTGTATTTTCAAACTCAAAAATATTGTAATTTACAATGTGTTGCATTACAATTGTATAAGTAAACAGAAAAAATAGGGGAACTAAAAAACGAAAAGAGGGAAACAAAACTTAAAATAATAAGAAGAACAACAAAATAAAAACAAAATTCAGAATTTTTGAATAAACCTAAAATATAGAAAGGCAGTAGATGAGGGAATTGGGAAATGTGATGTTGAATATTGGTAGAATGTGTTTGTTTTTATCATCTGCTTAACCGGTATATAGGGATAGACTTCGTGATGATTCAAGGCGATGACGACGCATAATATAAAAAGATACGAGTTCTATGGAACATTTTTTTCTAACAAGTAGGTAAATATTTAGGGAAACTGACGGACGGACACTTACATGAGTGGTTATGGAATATCAAAACAATATGGGAATCGGTCTTACCTCATTTGAAGGTATGCAGAGCTCATTTTCCATTCCTAACTCTGGATAGCTTATCGGAGAAAATTTCTTTGCTTTAACATATTGCCGAAATCTTGCCGAATCAGCCTCCCCCGTCTGCAGATAATGTATTATTCTCTCCGTCTTCTCGCGGGTATACATGTGGTAGCGGTCAGTTTGGTTGGCTGGTAATTCAAACTAACGCAGCAGTAAAGTTTAATACTTTATTATAACATAAATCACAGGGTTTGGTACATCTAGGAGAGCCAAGGAAAGTGTACAATAGAAAGGCCCTGTAACAAATAATCTCAATAAGATAAAAATGTCAAAAAGAACATACATAGCACATAGCAAAAATAACTGTAAATGCACTTGCCATAATTCATTCAAAAATACCAAGGAAATGAAAATACGTTCATCTCAAGATATAAAGAAATACGTTAATGTTATCTCATTAAACGAAACTTACTTAGACTAAATCAGAAATGTATATTACGTTAATCTAAATCTTTACTTTGTCAAAATAAAGAAAACTAGCAAAAAGTTAAATAAAAGCTAGCTAATTTACTTCGAAATTATCGATGTATTAAAGCTTTGAAAAACAATAAAAACTATATTACTTATAACAAATTATACCTCACAAATCGTGCAAGTGGCCGTGATCAGTTTAAACCAAACAACTTGGTGGACAATATATACACCTGTCAAATGAATGAGGAGATTTAAATACATGTAGACAGTTATTTGAATGTTTATACCATTCGTTTATTTACATCAAAATTAGACAACTTTCGGACATAACCTTATTTGACCTCTTTCTGCACATCTCGCAAACCGGTTTGTTATTTTATTGAAAAGTTTACCAGTTATTAATTTATTTAAAAGTTACGGTAAAAACCACAATGATTTATCATTTGAACTTTATGACTTTAATTAAACAAAACCGGTTGTCATATATACGCACATTCATTCCAAAACTCTCTAACGAATAAAATGGTAAAATATTAATTTGACGCAGTATTAATTAAAAATGTGAAATAACATAGCATGCAAGAAAATAACTAACCTAATAAACCAAAGAAATGAACTCCGAAATGTAGAAGAGTATTATCAGTCAGTAAATTCCAAGGATTGAATTGAACATCCGTCTGCTTTGAAATCAAATAGCCGAGAGAGAGATAAACGAGTGCACCTAAAGAATTTAACCGCCAAAAATTATGAACCAATCAGAAACCAAAGAGAGTGCGGTTAAATCAACCATGAAACGAATATAACCGAAGAAAAGTCGGAAAGCCGAAAATAGACTACGGAAACCCAGAGTGTAAATCGTAAAGCGTCATGTCATTGTCCGAAGTCGTATCGTCTTAAGTTTGAAGGTCTGTCGACCAAAGTTCCTAAATATTCTTCAAACTTTTCTTCCCACATTTTTTAATGACTTTGTTTTAGTTGTTACAACTGACGTAAGTGATTAGTATTGTTCAAGTACTCACTTCTATTTCTCAATTGATTTTTAACCACTCATGTAAGTGTCCGTCCGTCAGTTTCCCTAAATATTTACCTACTTGTTAGAAAAAAATGTTCCATAGAACTCGTATCTTTTTATATTATGCGTCGTCATCCCCTTGAATCATCACGAAGTCTATCCCTATATACCGGTTAAGCAGATAATAAAAACAAACACATTCTACCAATATTCAATATCACATTTCCCAATTCCCTCATCTACTGCCTTTCTATATTTTAGGTTTATTCAAAAATTCAGAATTTTGTTTTTATTTTGTTGTTCTTCTTATTATTTTAAGTTTTGTTTCCCTCTTTTCGTTTTTTAGTTCCCCTATTTTTTCTGTTTACTTATACAATTGTAATGCAACACATTGTAAATTACAATATTTTTGAGTTTGAAAATACAATATTTTTTCATAATATTATATGAATAAAATGCCAACTTTAAGAAATACCTATATGGTCTGAATACTCGTATGGTCCAGCTCGTTTTAGACCATACGGGTATACTTTTACGGTCGGAGGTCGGACCGTACGCGTACGGTCGGACCGTATAGGTATACTCGTACGGTCCGGACCGTACGCGTACGGTCTGAATACCTGTACGGTCTGGAACATATATACAAGTTACAATTAATTCCGTAGTAGAATTGAGAAAATCTTAACTAATTAATTGAGCAGGTGAGGTTGGACACTTAATTTGCACACTCGTCTGTTAATTGAATTTATCTCAGACACACTCGTCTGTTAATTGAATTTATCTCAGAATAGAAGGAGTACTTCAGTTTCATTTTCACTATTTCACGAATTCTATCCGTTTGGTTTCAAGTCCAATATATGTACATCTCGTATCATAGAGATTTTTTTCCAAATACTGATAAATTTGAATTCTATAATTAGGTTAGTTTTAACATTGTTAATAATAAAGTTTGTGTCAGTATATTCAAGGAATTAGATCAAATACAAATAATTGCTTGGTATATTTTTCACTAAAAATGAAAACTAAACAAAATTTAATAATTAAATTTCACGATTTTGACGATAACAATTCTGATTTAACCCGAATAACACAGTCGTTATATTTTGCTCCTTGTAGTCGCTGTCCCGCCGAAGTATGCGAAGACGGATAGGACTTGGATCATTCGCGTTATTCTAGATTCAAATATTTGAAAATTTCTTTAATACAACCAACCCAAGAGCGACCAAGAGTCTTAATGATCGTTGTCCGTACATTAAAAGAGCATATCATAATATAAAAGACAGTTGGATCACAGGGGCTTGTGTACAGTAAAAAAATAAAAATCCCCAGGCAGAGACTTTATATACAGTCTCTGCCAAGGGGGATTTTTATTTTTTACTGTACACAAGCCCCTGTGGTTGGATTTGTCGTTTCTCACTTTTTAAAAACAAATCGTTTCGGTCTTTGGTCCCGCTTTTATTTTTGATTTGAAAACCGGAAGTGACTTTGAACAACTTCGATCTCCTCATTAGTAATGTTTAGTGATAATTTTGATCGGTATGCCTTACTAAATAACAAATCAAGAAAATATATTGTTGAAGAAACACGAAAAGAATGTATACACCAAATTTAAATCAACTTGTTTCATGATAATTGATGTAGAATGCCCTATAGTGCGAGTCCGACGGTGGGCGTATCAATTTAATTTCATGACTACCATTATTTCTGTCCGGTGCAATCAGCATGTTGAGTTGCACCATGGGGAGGTACTGGCCCGGGGGGTGGGGTACTCTGGTGTTTTATGACGGGGGTGTGCATATTGTAGATTGTTATCGGTACCGGAATCTATGTCAGAAAATCGTCAAAAACATACCCAAATCTATGTGATTAGCAAAACAACAGGTTGGGATTAAACCCCCTGTAGAGCAATAATTACTGTGTAGATGGGATAAACCGTCTATTCGGGTATAAATTTATCCACGTATACGAGGATATTTTTTTTATGTGAGGATTTTCGGGAATGGAACAAAAAGCGCATCTTGCACGCAAGTCAGGTAAGAACTTTTAAACTTTACCTTTCGTAATTTATTTATAAATTTATTTCAAACCATCAAATTATTTGCGTATTTAAGATTTAAAATGAGTGTGTCTTACCGGAAGTTAAATTTTCGATCTTATTATTAGTGTTTATTGTGATTCTGTGAAATAAAATACAAAAGTGAAGCGACAGTTCGTTTTGTTTATTCTTTTCTCATCCATTGTTATTAATCCGGGTCATTAAATCGGATTGACCAATGATCTTTTTTGTTTTAAAAATATCTGTGCATGAAAAATTGATGTATGGAGCACCACAGCGGACTATGACATCAAGGCAGTGGTTCCTGGTACAAACAGTTTGTACGATTAGCAGTGTGGCTAAACATTCTCACTATTCTTTTTTATTCAATTATATACTTTAACAATTATTTTCTAAAGGTGTATTTTAAATAAAAGATAATATGTATAAATGTTACTTTTTTTACTGAACCAATTCCTCGACTATTTGACTGTACATGTACTTATTTTAAAAAAATCATAATAAATGTCCTGCCATTTCTTGCAATTTGAATAACATTTACTTTTCTTTATTCAGACATGTTAACTTTCCCGTTTTCACTAGGAGACTCCGGGTTTATATATAACTTTATTCTCATAACCATATGTATAGAGACAAAATATTTACAATATATACAACGAACACAATCACACACAAATAATCTGGCATACATTCTACTAAACAGTAATAAAAATAACTACTAGTAATTGGGAGGACTTGCTTTTTTCTTTATAACTAGCAGCAGTTTGATTAACTTTGATAGTCCTATCTCCCGCCTCCCGATTTCTTCCTAAAATCTCCCAGTTACCGATTTTCCATAAAAAAATAAAACTGTCAAAAGAAAAATCACGAAAATCGTCATTTTGGTCTTCTTTGAGCAGTGTTAATTACTTGTTTATTAGGTAATTCCAGCTGTCACCCAAGCTAATTAACGAAGCCATATTAAGCTGCCAGTGTTAATTGTCAAATTTCTTTTGAAATGTTTGTACCAAGTCAGGACCATTGCGATCTTAAATTTCTCTGGTATGTCTTTGCCTTGTTTGGCTTTTGTTCTTGGATATATGAGATTGATCATCCCAGTTCGGTTACCTTTATTTGACATGGTATAATCCTTATTGGACAACTCATAGCGAGTTGTTTGACTCATGCCATTAGATAATGAAATAGAGTTTTCCTTTTAAAAAAACTTAAATTCTTTGAAATCAGCAATTTTTTAAAACATTTTAGTTCTTTGCCAAAAATTATTCAAAGAAATATATGACATTTGGATTAAAGGAATAATTTTGAAACCAAATACACCAATTATTGACTATTTCCGTTGACTTTGGTGCATTGATGTCATAGTCCGCTGTGGTGCTCCATACATCAATTTTTCATGCACAGATATTTTTAAAACAAAAAAGATAATTTCAATCCGATTCAATGACCCGGATTAATAACAATGGATGAGAAAAGAATAAACAAAACGAACTGTCGCTTCACTTTTGTATTTTATTTCACAGAATCACAATAAACACTAATAATAAGATCGAAAATTTAACTTCCGGTAAGACACACTCATTTTAAATCTTAAATGCGCAAATAATTTGATGGTTTGAAATAAATTTATAAATAAATTACGAAAGGTAAAGTTTAAAAGTTCTTACCTGACTTGCGTGCAAGATGCGCTTTTTGTTCCATTCCCGAAAATCCTCACATAAAAAAAATATCCTCGTATACGTGGATAAATTTATACCCGTATAGACGGTTTATCCCATCTACACAGTAATTATTGCTCTAAAGGGGGTTTAATCCCAACCTGAACAATACTCATATCTATAAAAGTCAATTAAGTTTTTTTTTTTCATTTATTAGAGCCTTATGAGATAAATTAAAAGTATCTTTCTTACTTAGAATGACATCTTAACTTTGTTAAGTATCCCCAAAACACAAAAGACCCAAGTCTATGGCACCTTTTCTGTTTTGACTCCCATGCTTATGTAAGACATCAACAAAAATGGGTACCAAATCTATGTGTACTGCTTAAAAAATGATACCCAAATCTATGTGAAATATTGTGAAAAATGGACCCATAAAAAATGCACATCCCGTATATTGGTATATAGGGAGTAACACCCCCCTCCCCCCTGGGTACTGGTTGGAACAGACCCTTTCACGGTTATCTGTGCCATATTGGATGGGTAGCACGAATTACCGAAAACCAGGTGAATTATCGAAAACCAGAACGATTTACTGAAAACCAGTAATAATAATCCGAAAAACCACAATAAAACATGTCAGGTTCAAGTGTGCAATAATGATTAAAAAATGAGTTATTACTTGATTGGAACCTATTTTGTTTATCAGTGTCTTTTTAGATTAATATAAAATAAATTTCTTTTTACTGCACTACTCATGAATCGTACAAATTATAATGGAATCAAAGAAAGGGTGACCACTTTGCATTTCTCAACTGTAAACTATAGTGTAAATTATATAACAAATATTTGTGTAGTAAGTATTGGTTTTATCATATAAAAGATTTTCAAATAAAATACTAAAAAATATAATTAGCCCATCACCAAATTGATTTATTTACACCTTACCTCAACAACATAGAGGAGCAACTGAATCATCCAATATTTTGTTTTCTTAAAAAAATAACGGAACAAAAACAGGTAGGTGTTCTAAATAAATCAGTTTTAAAAACAGAAATAACATTTTAATAGCATTTCAGATAGGTTTTCGGACATATTTATTTGGTTTTCGGTAAATCCAGTATGGTTTTCGGTAAATACAGAGGTTTTCGATAATTCGAGGTACCGATATTGGATAGGGGGCATATTTTTTGAAAGAAGGAGAGAATAATATACAAAATCAGGAAAATATATGTGTGTTGCTAAGCAATACAGCTTTTTTCATGACATTTTCCTGTGTTTTTGCCCCCTATCCAATATGGCTCCAATAACCGTGAAAAGGTCTATTCGCTACACTTCAGCGTGTTCAGTTTTAGCTACAATTATGTACCTCCTTTGACATATTTGTTGGGGGTCCTGATCACGAATCATGAAGATTTAAAAAAATGCAAATAAGGAAACACTGAAACATGGCTAAATTTTTGTTCATGGATAAAAGTTTGACTGTATTACTGTAAAGCATGCCTAAAACGAATCTTGGACATACATGTAATACTTTGCTGAGAACAGTTCACATGCAATATCCAATCACAATGCACTGAAAAATATTTCAACAAATCACAATTCACGGCAAATAAAAATTGCCAATAATACATGTAATAGAGAATGAAATCAACCCATCGGCCCCCTCTTTGTTTGGGAATGCAGTCATAATCATGATAATGGAGCAGATCAAAATTTTAGTTTATGAAATTTTAACAGAAAACCAGATTGCTTGTCACAGGGTTTGAAATTAAATAGGGGTGTAACGATTCACCGGTGCACCGGTGCATCACGATATTTTATCCCACGATCCGGAAATCTATACCGTGTTTGACTTCGCGATTCCGATCCGATCCAAAAAATGTCGTATCCATCTTTGGTAGGAAGATAAAAAAGCGTGCTCCCGGTGTCAACAATGGCACAAAATATTGTCAGTCGGACTGAAATAAAATCTTTTGCTTAAAAATACTTCAGTTTACAGTGTATTTAACACATGAAAATTATACTTCTTAAACATTACCATCGATTGACAATGATATGACAAGCAGGTTTTTTTGTAAGTTATGAAAGTAAAAGGTATCGTGATACGGATCGGATCGTGAGCCAGGTATCGTGATCTGTATCGGATCGTGGGGAAGTGGTATCGTTACACCCCTAAAATTAAAACTGGGTACCTGTTAAACCAAGGCCAAATCAGGCCACTTTGACAGTTATTTCTTAAAGCCATAAAAGCTATGACACAAGAGGCACCTATACTACTGTAGCAGTCTTATTGAAGATAACATTGATTTTTGGCTCTATTTCACGGAGTGAAAATCCGGGATACTACTTATCATAGCCACTTGATATCATTTTTAACTCACCTGGACCTCGGTCCAGGTGAGCTATTACCATCACTTGGCGTCCCTCATCGTCTGTCGTCCGTTAACAATTTTTCAAAAATCTTCTTCTCTGAAACTACTGAACAGAATTTAATGAAACTTGGTATGAATGATCCTTTGGGTGTCCTGCACCAAACTTTGGTTTTGATTTTCGATCCGTCAAAAAACATGGCCACCGTTACTAAAAATAGACCAGGGGGGTGTCAAAGTACTGTTTTTGGCTTGTAACTAAAAAAGTATAAGAGAAAGATGAAATCTGATGATACTCCGCTGCTTCAGCATCAAAAGTTCTACAAAAGTCTCCATTTGGTCGAAGTTGTCAGATGATCCCTTATAGGGGTAACAGCCCCTTAAAGGTGAAAAATTGCGTTTTTGCATGTTTTTAGCTCACCTGACCCGAAGGGTCATGTGAGCTATTGTCATCACTTGGCGTCCATCGTCCGTCCGTCGTCCGTCGTCCGTAAACTTTTTAAAATGTTAACTCCTCTGACACCATAAGTCCAATTGCAACCAAACTTGGTATGGTTGTTCATTAGCATTCGTTGCTTAGAACTGATGTGGGGATTTTTGATTCGACGTAAAACATGGCCGCCATGGCTAAAAATAGAACATAGGGGTAAAATGCAGTTTTTTGCAAATAACTCAAAAACGGCTACAGATATCAAAATTCTGGCAAGGGTAAAAGTGATCAGCACCTCAAGATCTACCTACCCTGAAATTTTGAAGAAAATCCAACGACCATTGCCCTTTTTGTGGATTTTTTGCAAATTTTGCACCTGTTTACCTCAATATCTTGAAAACTATCCTAGATATTCGAGAAATTTAAATTGCATATTGTTAAGCACATCAAGATCTACAAAATATGTAACAGGGTCAACGTTGTAGGACCTTTCCTTTTAGGAGTTATTGCCCTTAGAACGTGAAAATTGAGCATTTTAACAGCATTTCCTCATTACATTGAAAACGTTAACTCCTCTGACACTTTAAGTCCAAATGGAACCAAACTTGGTATAGTTGTTTATTAGCATTAGGTGTATAGAACTGATGTGGGGATTTTTGATTCGTCGTAAAACATGGCCGCTGTGGCTAAAAATAGAACATAGGGGTAAATGGCAGTTTTTTGCAAATAACTCTACAACGGTGACAGATTTCAAAATTTTGATTGGGAACAAAAGGGATAAGCACCTCAAGATCTACCAGCTCTGAAATTTTGAAGAAAATCCAACAACTCATGTAGGAGTTATTGCCCTTTTTGTGGATTTTTGCAAATTTTGCACCTGTTTAGCTCAATATCTTGAAAACTATACAAGATATTTGAGAAATTTAAATTGCATATTGTTAAGCACATCAAGATCTACAAAATTTGTAACAGGGTCAACGTTGTAGGACCTTTCCTTTTAGGAGTTATTGCCCTTAGAACATCAAAATTTCAGAGCATTTTAACTGCATTTCCTTATATTGAAAATTTTAACTCCTCTGACACTTTCAGTCCAAATGGAACCAAACTTGGTATTATTGTTTATTATTATTAGGTGTATAGAACTAATGTGGGGATTTTTGATTGGTTGTAAAACATGGCCGCTGTGGCTAAAAATAGAACATTAGGTTAAACTGCATTTTTTTGCAAATAACTAAAAAATGGTGACAGATTTTTAGATTTTGATTGAGAACAAAAGTGATCAGCACCTTTAGATCCACCATATTGTCAGATGACCCGCTTATTAATCTTATGACCCTTTCAACGTTAAATAGATTTTGCCTTATAACCTTTACTTCAGGCACATATGTCAGGTGAGCGATTCAGGCTCCTGGGAGCCTCTTGTTGGCCTATAGAATGAAAACTATTGTAGATGATCCCTTAAAGGTGAAAAATAGCATTTTTTCATGTTTTTGGCTTAAAGAATGAAAACTATTGCAGATAGAGAAAAGCTGTTGCTTTCTAAAATATTCAGCTCATTTAGCTCTACCAAAGTGTCCATAGGGTCAAAGTTGTCAGATGACCCCTTATAGGGGTTACAGCCCCTAAAAGGCGAAAAATAGTGGTTTTTTGTCGATAGAATGAAAACTATTGCAGACATAGAAAAGCTGTTGCTTGCTTAAATGTTCAGCTAACTTAGCTCTACAAAAGTCTTCATAGTGTCGAAGCTGTCAGATGACCCCTTAAAGGCAAAAAATAGTGTTTTTATACGACCGCAAATTTTTTGCGATCGTATTATGTTATGGCGATGTCGTTGTCGTCGTCGTCGTCTGTAGACACTTTGGTTTCGGTGCGATAACTTTAGTTGATGTTAACCAATTGTTAAAATTTTGATATGATGTTTATAACCACTAAAGGAAGGTTGGTATTGCATTTGGGGTTTCTGGCCCCTACCGTTTTAGAAAAAAGGGCTAAAAGGGGCTAAAACTGGTGTATTGACAAAACGTTTGTAGAATGTTTAACAGTCAGGGGCATTACTTAAATCAGTGATTTTTAAATCACTTATTCAAGTAGCATTTCAAAATGCTTAAGATTTTCCCAAAAATCTAAATTTACAACAGAACAGTTTAAGAAAATGTACATTAATTAACTAATATTGAAAAAAGATGTAATAAGCTTCTTTAAAATTACAAATTTATAGATTTTGCTGCCACCTGTTATCAGTATTTCCCCAAAATATGTGATTTTCTGATAAAAGAAAGGCCAAATGTAACAACCCATTACTTCACTTTCTGAATTTTGCCAGCTGTGGCAATAATTTTCCCATTAACTTCAATATCTTAGGTTTCTGATTATGTAATTATTTACCCATGTTCGCGATCAAAATCAGCATGTTCGCGATGCCTGAAGATAGCAGGGGTTACCTAACAAGATATTACTTAAAAAGGTGATTTTTTAAAGGTAAAAATTAATATGATACTTAAACAAGTGATTTGGAGGGTAATTATCCAATATTCAGGTCAGGGTCATGTCCTGCCATGACTGGACATTCCATTATCTAGACAGGGATGTGTTCTATCTTTAATTATACAATAAGACTCAGACTTCTCTCCATAACATTTAAAATGAAGAACATTTTAATAAAATCACTGTTATAAGTGATTCATTTGTAATACTCGAACAGGTGATTTTGAAAGAGAGGTAACTCTAGCTTTGAAAGGAAAATAACTTAAAAATACTTAAACAAGTGATAAAAAAATCACTGATTTAAGTAAGGCCCCTGACTGTTTAATTTTCATTCGATTTTGATTATTCTTTTTTTATTGTATTCCTCTATAAATTCTGTCAACAAAATGTAACAACACCTTTGATGTATCTTGTACCGTTACATTGCTATAAGGGGTCAAAAAGGGGCCACACCAAAAAAATTGACTTTTTATACGACCGCAAAAAATTTGCGGACGTATTATGGTATGATGCTGTCGTCGTCGTTGTCGTTGTCGTTGTCGTCGTCGTCGGTGTCTGTTAACTTTTAAGTGTTTCCACAATAACTTTAGTTCCAGTTATCCGATTGCTATGAAACTTGACAATGATGTTCCTTACCATAAAAGGATGAATGGGATTGATTTTGGGGGTCCCCCCATTTTTCGTTTAGAAATTAGGGGCCAAAAAAGGGCCAAAAATACTACTTTTTTGTTTGTTTCCACAATAACTTTAGTTCTAGTTATCCAATTGCTATGAAATTTGACAGTGATGTTCCTTACCATACAAGGATGAATGGGATTGATTTTGGGGGTCCCCCCTTTTTTTGTTTCGAAATTAGGGGCCCAAAAGGGGCAAAAAATTCAAATATTTTACTTGTTTCCACCATAACTTTGGTCTTAGTTGGCCTATTGCTGTGAAATTTGTCAAGAATGTTTCTCACAATAAAAGAATGAACCTGATGAATTTTTGCACCCCTTTTTTCTCCGTTGTGTAATTAGGGGCCAAAAGGGGCCAAAATAAAAACTTTTTTATTTGTGGTCCGATTTTGAAAATTTTTTTTGCATGTTTGTTCTTGTCAAATAGCGGATACAAAATTAAGAATTAATTTTTGCTACCCCCCTTTTTTCCCCTATTACATAATTAGGGGCCAAATGGGGCCAAAATCGAAACTTTTATTTGTGGTCCGATTTTGAATTTTTTTTTGCTAGTTTATTTTTGTCAAGTAGCGAATCCAAATTTGAGAATTTATTTTTGCTACCCCCACCCCTTTTTCACCTGTTACGTAATAAGGGGCTAAAACATGTAAAAGGGGCCGAAAGCGAAACTTTTTTAATTCTTGTACGATTTTGATAATTTTTTTTGCAAGTTTACTCTTGTCAAGTAGCAGATATATTTTTGTGTCCCCATTTTTTACTGTTACGTTATTAGGGACCAAAAGGGGCCAAAATTGTAACTTTTTTATTTCTGGTCCGATTTTGAAAATTTTTTTTGCATGTTTGTTTTTGTCAAATAGCGGATACAAAATTAAGAATTAATTTTTGCGACCCCGCCTTTTTTCCCCTATTACGTAATTAGGGGCCAAATGGGGCCAAAATCGAAACTTTTTTATTTGTGGTCAGATTTTGGAAATTTTTCTGCTAGTTTATTTTTGTCAAGTAGCGAATCCAAATTTGAGAATTTATTTTTGCGACCCCCAACCCCTTTTCACCTGTTACGTAAAAAGGGGCCGAAAGCTAAACTTTTTTTAATTCTTGTCCGATTTTGATAATTTTTTTTGCAAGTTTATTCTTGTCAAGTAGCAAATATATTTTTGTGTCCCCTTTTTTTACTGTTACGTTATTGGGGACCAAAAGGGGCCAAAATTGTAACTTTTTTATTTCTGGTCCGATTTTGAAAATTTTTTTTGCATGTTTGTTTTTGTCAAATAGCGAATACAAAATTAAGAATTAATTTTTGTGACCCCCCCTTTTTCCCCTATTACGTAATTAGGGGCCAAATGGGGCTTTTTTATTTGTGGTCGATTTTGAAAATTTTTTTTGCAAATTTATTCTTGTCAGGTAGCGATTCTAAATTTAAGAATAAATTTTTGGGGCTGTAATCATAATTTTAAGAAAATTCTGGTTCGATTTTTAATTTTTTCCCCAAACATTATTCTTTTAAAGAGTAGAATACAACATTCAAAATTTAAATTTTACCCCCTGGGTGGAAAGTCCATCAGAGAAGCATGTGTCAAAAACCTTTGTCAGTCCACCATGGGCTTCATGTGTCCAAAACAATAGACTATCCATATTAGGCCTAAAACGTACAGAGTTCAACATGTTGCGGTTGTATCATGCTGCGCTCGGCGAAGCTTTTTATTTATTTGTGGTCCGATTTTCAAAATCTTTTTTTCATTGGAATCCTTGTAAAAATCCCTGCCTGGGTTTTCAATCAGATTTGCAATATCTCATACTGTTTTCGAGAAATTAGGGGTCAAAGGGGCCAAAAACACCATTTTTAAAGGTTTGTCCAGGCAAATAGTTTTTAACCAATATTAAGTTGTAGTGGGCCAGCCAATTGTTATGAAGTTTAAATATGATGATTATATCCACTAAAGGAATGTTGGTTTTGTATTTGGGGTTTGTGGCCCCTACTGTTTTACAAAAAAAGGGCCAAAGGGGCTAAAACGGGTGTATTGACAAAACTGTTGTAGAATGTTCATTATTCATTCAATTTTGAAAATTCTTTTTTTGTTGAAGTGCTCATAAAATTCGGTCTACTAAATGTGTCAATGATTTTGATATGTATTTCACCATTACATTGCTACAGGGGGCTAAAGACAGGCCACACCCATAAAATCAACTTTTTTATTTTTGGTCCGATTTTCAAAATCTTTTTTTCATTGGAATCCTTGTGAAAATCCCTGGCTGCGGTTTTCAATCAGATTTGCAATATCTCTTACCGGTTTCGAGAAATTAGGGGTCAAAGGGACCAAAAACACCAATTTTAAAAGTTTGTCAAGGCAAATAGTTTTATACTTAAAATTAAGTTGTAGTTATTATATGTATATAAATAAGGATTTTTGTATTAGATGTTGATGTAAATATATATGTGTCAAAAATGCATTTTTAAGTCCACCACAGGATGCATGTGTCAAAAAGCTTTGTAAGTCCACCATGGGTTTCATGTGACCAAAGCAATGTACTATCCATATGAGGCCTCCAACATACAGGGTTAAACTTGTTGCGGTCGTATCATGCTGCGCTCGGCGTAGCTTTTTATTTGCCTATAGAATGAAATCTATTGCAGATAGAGAAAAGCTGTTGCTTGCTTAAATGTTAAGCTCGTTTAGCTTTACAAAAGTCTCCATAGGGTCAAAGTTGTCAGATGACCCCTTATGGGGATTACAGCCCCTAAATTAACATGTTTTCATGTTTTTGGCTTATATAATGAAAACTATAGCAGACAAAGAAAAATGGTTGCTTACTTAAATGTTCAGTTCATTAAGCTCTTAACAAAAGTCTCTATAGAGTCAAAGTGTTTAGATGGCCCTTAAAATAACATTTTGCACGATTTTGGCCTACAAAATGAAAACTATTGCTGAAAGAGAAAAGCTATTGCTTGCTTAAATATTCAGCTTATTAAGCACTACAAAGTTCATCATAGGTTGATATCAAGACCAGGTGAGCCATTCAGGCTCCTGGGAGCCTCTTGTTTGTATTCAGCATCAGGGTGGGGTCCCATAATGTTGGATCTGATTTCAATTCTCTCACTCACCTACATGTACTTCCTGTTTAACAAAATCCAGCCATTTTTAGCTCACCTGACCCGAAGGGTCATGTGAGCTATTGTCATTGTTAAGCGTCCGTCCGTCTGTCGTCCGTCGTCCGTCCGTTAACTTTTCTTCAAACATCTTCTTCTCTGAAACCACTGGTGGGATTGCTTTGAAACTTTGTACACTTGATCTTTAGGATGTCCTCTACCAAGTTTTTGAAATTTGTGAATGTGGACCAACCAACATGGCCGCCGCTACTAAAAATAGAACAGGGGGTCAGACCATAGTTTTTAGCTTATAGCTCAAAAAGTATAAGAGATAGAGAAAATCCGAAGCAACCATCATCATCAAATCAAGTGTTTGACGTGTTGTGTCGGATTTAAAATCGACATACTTGATTTTTTTACATCAGTCGATGGATGCTTCTTAGCTAGCTGTCAGTAACTTTTGGTGTTCTCAAGAGAGTATCTTTACGTCCTGTTAATTACCTGTTGTCCTTTTGTCTCAGATACTCTCTTGTTGAATTGAACTTCTATCGATTTGATTTTTACTGTGTGTTAGTTTGTGCTTTGTTATTGATTATCATTAGGGGGAAGGTTTGCGCCAAAAAACTAGTTTAACCCCGCCACATTTTAATGTGCCTGTCCTAAGCCAGGAATCTTTATCAAAGCTTATGCATGTTATGTTTGTATTTAGTCGAATTTTTGTTAATTGTTTTTTTGTCAAGAAGAGGGTCTTTCAATGCACTTTGGGATTGGGCTTGAATCATATGTATTTTATTTTCAATCCGGGGCCAATTGAAAAACAGCGAGCAGCGACCGCTGGTCACATTGAAGGCTGCTGGCTGTTTTCCATTGTGGATATTTAAATATACGTTTATAATGTAGGTTGTGTCGCATACACTTATTCCACATCTCATTTTCTTCTATCCATCTTCAGCATCAAAAGCTCTACAAAACTCTCCATTCAGTCAAAGTTGTCGGATGACTCATTATAGGAGTTATTTCCCCTTAATCGTCAAAATTGACCATTTTCACAGTTTTTGGACTTAATCTTAAAAGCCATAAGAGTTAGAGGAATTATAAGTTAGCATTGCAATTGTAACATTGTATTCTTGGTCTTAAAAGTGTTTTCTATCCTACCTAATCTCTTTAATGTTACTTACCAAGTACATGTAGACCATGTTGCACACTAGGTAAGAGGCTTTAGCATAAGAGATCAGGTGAGCGATTCAGGCTCCTGGGAGCCTCTAGTTTATTTGACAGATTTTCTTTCTTTTACAGATAATATAAAGAATACAAAATGATTGGTGGTTTGTTTATATATAACCATAAAGGTGAAGTCCTGATCTCCAGGGTGTATAGAGATGACATTGGGTAAGTCAAGGAATTAGATCAAAAGGAATGGGATCTTGTGAAATCTCATGTTTTCTTACAATGCGAGACTTTGGTGATACTGACAAATCCACCAAAGAATAAATTCAATTTAATTGATACTTTAAATCAAAATATTGAAAATTAGAAAGATTATTTTTTTTATTAGCTCACCTGGACCAAAGGTCCAGGTGAGCTATTGCCATCACTTGGTGTCCGTCGTTGTCGTCGTCGTCGTCGTCCTCGTCGTCGTCCGTTGACAATTGTTCAAAAATCTTCTCCTCTGAAACTACTGGACAGAATTCAATGAAACTTGGTATGATTGATCCTAAGGGTGTCCTGCACCAAACTTGTGTTTCGATTATTGATCCGTCAAAAAACATGGCCACCGTTACTAAAAATAGACCAGGGGGGTCAGACTACTGTTTTTGGCTTGTATCAAAAAGTATAAGAGATAGATGAAATCTGATGCCACGCCTCTGCTTCAGCATCAAAAGCTCTACAAATGTGTTCATTGAGTCGAAGTTCTCAGATGACCCTTTATAGGAGTTACAGCCCCTTAAAGGTGAAAAATAGCATTTTTTCATGTTTTTGGCTTCTTAAATGAAAACTATTACAGATAGAGAAAAGCTATTGCTTGCTTAAATGTTCAGCTCAATTAGCTCTACAAAAGTGTCCATAGAGTGGAAGTTGTCAGATGACCCCTTATAGGGGTTACAGCCCTTTAAAGTCGAAAAATAGTGTTTTTGGTCTGTAGAATGAAAACTATTGCAGATAAAGAAAAGCTGTTGCTTGCTTTAATGTTCAGCTCAATTAGCTCTACAAAAGTGTCCATAGAGTCAAAGTTATCAGATGACCCCATATAGGGGTTACAGCCCCTTAAAGGTGAAATATAGTGTTTTTGGTCTGTAGAATGAAAACTATTGCAGATAGAGTAAAGCTGTTGCTTGCTTAAATGTTCAAATCATTAAGCTCTACAAAAGTCTTCATTGGGTCAAAGTTGTCAGGTGACCCCTTATAGGGGTTACAGCCCCTTTAAAGCAAAAAATAGTGTTTTTGGCCTGTAGAATGAAAACTTTTGCAGATAGAGAAAAGCTGTTGCTTGCTTTAATGTTCAGCTCAATTAGCTCTACATAAGTGTCCATAGAGTGGAAGTTGTCAGATGACCCCTTATAGGGGTTACAGCCCCTTAAAGTCGAAAAATAGTGTTTTTGGTCTGTAGAATGAAAACTATTGCAGATAAAGAAAAGCTGTTGCTTGCTTTAATGTTCAGCTCAATTAGCTCTACAAAAGTGTCCATAGAGTCAAAGTTATCAGATGACCCCATATAGGGGTTACAGCCCCTTAAAGGTGAAATATAGTGTGTTTGGTCTGTATAATGAAAACTATTGCAGATAGACAGTCAGGGGCCTTACTTAAATCAGTGATTTTTTAATCACTTGTTTAAGTATTATAAAGTTATTTTCCTTTCAAAGCTAGAGTTACCTCTCTTTTAAAACTACTTGTTCGAGTATTACAAATGAACTACTTATAACAGTGATTTTATTATAATGTTCTTCATTTTAAATGTTATGGAGAGAAGTCTGAGTCTTATTGTATAATTAAAGATAGAACACACCCCTGTCTAGATAATGGAATGTCCAGTCATGGCAGCTAGCTATAGGACATGACCCTGAACTGAATTTTGGATAATTACCCTCCAAATCACTTGTTTAAGTATCATATTAATTTTTACCTTTAAAAAATCACCTTTTTAAGTAACATTTTGTTAGGTAACCCCTGCTATCTTCAGGCATCGCGAACATGAAGATTTTGATCGCGAACATGGGTAATTAATTACATAAACAGAAACCTAAGATATTGAAGTTAATGGGAAAATTATTGCCACAGCTGGGAAAATTCAGAAAGTGAAGTAATGGGTTGTTACATTTGGTCTTTCTTTTATCAGAAAATCACATATTTTGGGGAAATACTGATAACAGGTCACTAATTTTGTAATTTTAAAGAAGCTTGTTAAATTTTTTTTCAATATTTATTAATTAATATAGATTTTCTTAAACTGTTCTTTTGTAAATTTAGATTTTTGGAAATACCTTTAGCATTTTGAAATGCTACTTGAATAAGTGATTTAAAAATCACTGATTTAAGTAGTGCCCCTGACTGATAGAGAAAAGCTGTTGCTTGCTTTAATGTTCAAATCATTAAGCTCTACAAAAGTCTTCATTGGGTCAAAGTTGTCAGGTGACCCCTTATAGGGGTTACAGCCCCTAAATTAACATGTTTTCATGTTTTTGGCTTATATAATGATAACTATAGCAGAAAAAGAAAATTGGTTACTTGCTTTAATGTTCAGTTCATTAAGCTCTCAACAAAGGTCTCTATAGAGTCAGAGTTGTCAGACAGCCCTTAAAATAACATGTTTCACATTTTGGCCTACAGAATGAAAACTATTGCTGAAAGAGAAAAAGCTGTTGCTTGCTTAAATGTTCAGTTTATTTAGCTTTACAAAGTTCTTCATACATATCATAGGGTTGACATCAAGACCAGGTGAGCGATTCAGGCTCCTGGGAGCCTCTTGTTAGAAATGTTGTAAATTAGCAAAATGAAGAGTTAAAAACTGTATAAAGAATTATTCTTTGATCATTTAATCATTTAATATAATCATGATAATGTTTAATTACAAATACCAAAACGCATGTATAAACGATTGATTTGGATATGCTATAAACAAGGAATTAAATAAAACTGGAGTTCCATTTGAAAATAAGAAAACTTATACACTTTGATCAATGTTTATAATCAGACGTTAGCAATGTTTTTTCATAAATTTTAAATATTTTTGATAGTCTCTTTTGAATAATTCATTTTCTGACTTTCAAAATATTTTTCGAGATATTGTTAAATCAAAATTCTCTTCCCTTATATACATGTATATACAGCTTAGTTAACTAGCTCAAATGTGTGAGCTAAGTTCCACTAACCCCATGCATGCATGGACTAAGCTGAACTTACCCCATGCATGCATGGGGTTAGTTGAGCTAGTTGAGTTAATTTATCTAGTTGAAAATACATTGTAAACATTGGCAAATTTTTTTTAGGTTTTCTTATTTCAATATTGAATTCAATTTTTAGCTCACCTGGACCAAAGGTCCATGTGAGCTATTTTCATCACTTGGCGTCTGTTGTCATCTGTCGTCCGTTAACAATTTTTCAAAAATCTTCTCCTCTGAAACTACTGAACAGAATATAATGAAACTTGGTATGAATGATCCTTAGGGTGTCCTGCACCAAACTTGTGTTTTGATTTTTGATCTGTCAAAAAAACATGGCTGCCATTACTAAAAATAGACCAGAGGGGTCAGACTACTCTTTGTGGCTTGTAAATCAAAAAGTATAAGAGATACATGTAGATGAAATCAAATGCCACCCTACTGTTTCAGTATCAAAAGTCTCTATTTGGTCAAGTTGTCAGATGATCCCTTATAGGGGTTACAGCCCCATAAAGGTGAAAAATAGCGTTTTTTCATGTGTTTGGCTTATAGAATGAAAACTATTGCAGATAGAGAAAAGCTGTTGCTTGCATAATATAAATGTTCAGCTCATTAAGCTGAAGAAAAATCTCTATAGGGTCGAAGTTTTCAGATAATAAAATAGTGTTCTTGGCCTATAGAATGAAATCTATTGCAGATAGAGAAAAGCTGTGTCTTGCTTAAATGTTCAGCTCATTTAGCTCTGCAAAAGTCTTGATAGGGTCAAAGTTGTCAGATGACCCCTTATAGATAATATGCCATTCATCTTTGTTCCTCTTCCTTTTCCTCATTATTCTTTGTTCTTATTTCTAGATTTTAATAATAAAATAAATTCATTCTTTATTCTATTCGTCATCTTCGTTTGTATAAATGATATGTAAACATTCCTATTTCTTGCTTTTCTAATTCGCATTTTGCTTCTTTAAATGTAATAAATGTAACATGTGTAAGCAGTGCCATCTACCGTGATAATTTAACAAATGTGTGATGGCGGAGTTAAACAGTTTACGCATTTGTTAAATTATGACGACAGATGGCACTGCTTACAATTTGCTGACACAGATCGGAGAATTATAAGGCCTTAGTAAATTGTAAAACGAAAAAAAAAAAAACCGATATATTTTTTTTTTGCTCGACATACTGTATCGATGAAGAGACGTGCATGCGTGACATAAGATATGATATGCAAACAAAGCCAGGGTTTAAAGCGAAAACATATTATCACCGTATACAACTAAACATCTGTGGAAATAGGTTGTTTAGGGGATGGAGATTTGAAGCAGGGAATAATAGGTTGGTCGACCGTTATTTGTCTCAGTACATCAAATAATTTTTTTTGGGGGGTAATATTAAATGCATTGCGATAAAAGCAATTATTAGGTGTTAATTTGAGACCCAGCATGAAAAGATATTCCTTGTTCCCTTCTAAACATTGTGCGCAATCTGCAAACCCTATGATCCGGTCATTGTATTTTCGACTCTAGCAGAGTAAATAAGTAAACAGTAGAACAATCAGTTTCAGTAGGAAAGTTTACCAATAATAACATATGCATCTTATTATACCCCCCACTTAAAATATAGTGATAGGGGTGTCAGTCCGTCCTTCCGTTACACTTCAGGGTACCCATCTCTTATCCGCAACTCCTCCTAAACCCCTTGGTGGATTTTCATGAAACTTACACACAATCTTTGTGACATAATGTAGATGTGCAACTACTACTTTAAAATTTGATCAGAATGATTTTTGGAGTTTCCCATAGCAAAACATGGACTTAGCCATTTGCCTACATGGGGGTACCCATCTCTTATCCGCAACTCCTCCTTTAAACCCCTTGATGGATTTTCATGAAACTTACACACAATTGTTGTGACAAAATGTAGATGTGCATCTACTATTTTAAAATTTGATCAGAATGATTTTTGGGGTTTCCCCATAGCAAAACATGGACTTAGCCATTCGACTACATGGGGGTACCCATCTCTTATCCACAACTCATCCTAAACCCCTTGATGGATTGTCATGAAACTTTTACATAATCTTTGTAACATACATGTAATATAGATGTGCACCTACTATTTGAAAGTTTGATGAGAATGACTTTGGGGTTTCCCATAGCAATACATGGACTCAGCCATTCGACTACATGGGGGTGCCCATTTCTTATCTGCAACTCCTCCAAAACCCCTTCATGGATTTTCATGAAACCTACACACAATCTTTGTGACATAATGTAGATGTGCATCTCCTATTCTAAATTTTATCTGATCAATTTTTTGGGGGGGTGGGGGCTATTAATTTGTGAGCTGCGGCTCATAGTTTTTCTAGTTTTAATTCTCTCTCTGTCTCAAAAATGACCAAAAAACCGTTTTTGAAATGCAACTGCAAAGTGGGGCGGAGGCGAAGGTTGTCACGAGGACAGGGAGAAAATAAACGGGGGCATGAGGTATTACCGGCTACGATTAACGCTGGAATCTAGACAGAATTTAATATTTAAATAGAAAAAAATATTTATTTACTTCGGACGCAAAAAGCTTTCGTTTATTTACGGTTAACGCCGGAAATCTGAGGATAATCCTGAAGAAATACAGTGCATGGTTTTCAACAAAGAAAAACACAATGGGAGAGATAGTAGTGAACCGTTAATATTTAGACTATTGACTACTATTTTCTCAAATTGGTAAATTGTACTTTTCTCTGTTAAAAATTACACTCTCTGAAAGTTTTAGTATGTCTAAGTCACACCCTGGGTAGTTTAGTAAAAACCTATTTTATTTATTTCGGATTGGGAAACAAACTTATTGCTTTTATTAATCCCTCTCCAGTTTGCAGTTTGCGAGTGTGCCTTTGTAGCGGCCGCCATTGAGCCTACTCTTATCGAGAGAGATCAAGAGAGAGAGAGAGAGAGAAGCCGACGCATTAACAACTAGACCACCATCTCTCTAGGTTAAAAGCTATATCAAAATTCCTTCAATGCATCACATATTTAAAGACTTATTTCTAAAATACCATTTTGCATCGTCTGAAAATTATGAAACTTAGATCTCACTATATTTCTTAACAGATGTGACGAATATTATACCTGAAATACCGTAATTTGCGCGAGGTTCTAATTTTCTCTTTCTTCGTGAGGTCTTTGTAATCCAGCGTTAAAATTAAAGATCGCTTAAATGTAAGTGCATATATATTTATGCAAGCTCGATTCTGAACACGGGGAAAAATTATGATCGCTAAAATTAGACACTTTTGGCTACAAATCGTGAAATTTGCAACTCGCTAAAATTACCCGCTAACTGTGAGCCGCAGTTTACAAATAAATGTCCCGCTCCCCAACAATGAGTCAGATCAAATTATAAAATAGAAGATACATATATATGTACATAATAAAAGAATGATTCGAAACTAAGAGCGGATCGATGGATAGAACTAATGGCAACACTATGAAACCCCTCTTTGTAAAGCTTTGGTATTGGGGTTGACAAACTATATATCTGAGGCTTTTCAGTAAAACTCAACTAAACAGCATCATGATAAAAAGTAAGTCTGATTTTCCCACATAGATACTTGGATGTGTGCCCAAAGTAGTTCAATACAGAAATTAGCCTGACCAGAAATAGTAACACTTGGATGTGTGCCCAAAGTAGTTCAATACAGAAATTAGCCTGACCAGAAATAGTAACACTTGGATGTGTGCCCAAAGTAGTTCAATACAGAAATTAGCCTGACCAGAAATAGTAACACTTGGATGTGTGCCCAAAGTAGTTCAATACAGAAATTAGCCTGACCAGAAATAGTAACACTTGGATGTGTGCCCAAAGTAGTTCAATACAGAAATTAGCCTGACCAGAAATAGTAACACTTGGATGTGTGCCCAAAGTAGTTCAATACAGAAATTAGCCTGACCAGAAATAGTAACACTTGGATGTGTGCCCAAAGTAGTTCAATACAGAAATTAGCCTGACCAGAAATAGTAACACTTGGATGTGTGCCCAAAGTAGTTCAATACAGAAATTAGCCTGACCAGAAATAGTAACACTTGGATGTGTGCCCAAAGTAGTTCAATACAGAAATTAGCCTGACCAGAAATAGTAACACTTGGATGTGTGCCCAAAGTAGTTCAATACAGAAATTAGCCTGACCAGAAATAGTAACACTTGGATGTGTGCCCAAAGTAGTTCAATACAGAAATTAGCCTGACCAGAAATAGTAACACTTGGATGTGTGCCCAAAGTAGTTCAATACAGAAATTAGCCTGACCAGAAATAGTAACACTTGGATGTGTGCCCAAAGTAGTTCAATACAGAAATTAGCCTGACCAGAAATAGTAACACTTGGATGTGTGCCCAAAGTAGTTCAATACAGAAATTAGCCTGACCAGAAATAGTAACACTTGGATGTGTGCCCAAAGTAGTTCAATACAGAAATTAGCCTGACCAGAAATAGTAACACTTGGATGTGTGCCCAAAGTAGTTCAATACAGAAATTAGCCTGACCAGAAATAGTAACACTTGGATGTGTGCCCAAAGTAGTTCAATACAGAAATTAGCCTGACCAGAAATAGTAACACTTGGATGTGTGCCCAAAGTAGTTCAATACAGAAATTAGCCTGACCAGAAATAGTAACACTTGGATGTGTGCCCAAAGTAGTTCAATACAGAAATTAGCCTGACCAGAAATAGTAACACTTGGATGTGTGCCCAAAGTAGTTCAATACAGAAATTAGCCTGACCAGAAATAGTAACACTTGGATGTGTGCCCAAAGTAGTTCAATATGGAAATTAGCCTGACCAGAAATAGTAACACTTGGATGTGTGCCCAAAGTCGTTCAATATGGAAATTAGCCTTACCAGAAATAGTAACACTTGGATGTGTGCCCAAAGTAGTTCAATACAGAAATTAGCCTGACCAGAAATAGTAACACAAATGGATGTGTGCCCAAAGTAGTTCAATATGGAAATTAGCCTGACCAGAAATAGTAACACTTGGATGTGTGCCCAAAGTAGTTCAATACAGAAATTAGCCTGACCAGAAATAGTAACACTTGGATGTGTGCCCAAAGTAGTTCAATACAGAAATTAGCCTGACCAGAAATAGTAACAATTTAATTTACTTAAACTAACAATCCTTAATTGACACTTTACTATAATTACACATCTGTACAAAAATATGTTATTATGCCCAGTAATGAAATGTTGGGAGGGGGCTTTTAGTTTTAATCATGTACAGTACGAACAGGGGCTTATTGCTATCATTGCCTTTGAGAGACACCCCTGTCTGACATGTCCAAAAGCCTGTCTGATAAAAGTCGTAAAATTTCAATCCCCTGCTGTTTTGATGAAACAGTGGACAGGAAAGGTGTCATAAAGTTGTCACCTGCCCTTAATCATTAGAATTACCTGTAAAATTTTATCAATAAAAGTGATTGTTGCATCCTTAAAGTAACATATGTATTAGATTTTTAATGAATATTATTTACAAATTTTTTTTCTTTTTTATTTAAATAAGAAATAGTCATCAGAATGAAAAAAAAATGTTTAAAATATAAAAAAAAAATATTTTGATTAAATTAGAAAATAATAATATAAGAATGAGAAAATAAATAAGAATAAAAAAATGTTGAAAATTTAATTTTTTGCTTAAATTAGAAAAATATTAATAAGAATGAAAAAATGAAAAGCAACACAAAAGGATTAATGGCATTTGGGAATGTGACACATATCTTGTAAATTTTAAAATTTGTTTTTATTATTCAAAATAAATCAAAATAACACTTTATGATTTTTATTAAATTGATGCAAAAAAAAAAAATATTTCTTTAAATGGAAAGTGTCGAAATAAATGATTATCAAAATTTAAATTTGTACTGTGCATATGTTTATAGATGTATTTTCAATTTCTGCAGTAAATTTCAATTTTGATTCTTTTCTGTTATTTTAGTTAGTTTTATTTATTTATCAGTTTTGAATAATTGAAAACTTTGGTTGTTTTGTAATATTTAAAAAAAATTGTTTTATTAATTAAATAATTAAAATCTACTCATTTTATTTTTGTAACTTTACAATTTTTAAAATTTTATGTTTTCGATTATTGTAAGCAACCTGCTGTTTTATGAGCCTGTCTCTGAGAGGCAGATGTCTGATATCCTGCCTGACATCCATAATTAGACGTTGTCTTTAGGAGACATGAATCACAATAAGTCCCTGTTTGTACTGTACATGTACAAAAATGTACGTATGAAAATTTGCAAATTTTTCTGAAAAAAAAATACAAACCAAATTTGGTATCATAATGCCAACTCATGTTGACCTGTCGGACTCCTACTTCCTGTTGAGAACTGGGTTGATATGATAATTTTCGGCATTAATCTTTTTTCCGGATTCCAACATGAAAATAAATTGAAATTTGACCGTCAGATTTGTAAGCGATTTTCATACCCTTCAGCATGTTCAGACTCCTACTCCCTTTTTTTGGGGGGGGGGGGGGTGGTGAGTGGGTGGGAGGGGGTCTTGTGCGTGGACATCTGTGTCTCATAAACACATTCCTCATTTTTTAAAGATCTCAATAAATTAGACCTTTAGCAATAAAAGATTTGTTTCAATTTTGTTTCACACCGCAGTTATCCGATCCGTGTCAGCATTATAATGTTAGCAGTGCCATCTGTCGTCTTAATTTAACAAACGTGTAAAATCCACCACCATGGCACCAGTACAATGTAGAATTTGTTAGAATAATGATTAAGCAAAATAAGAGATCTATAATAGGAAACCGAGAAAATTGAACGACAAAGTAGAATAAAGAATGGATTAAGATGAACTCAGATGATAGGATAATGAAGAAAGGAGTAACTAAGGAACAACGATGAATGCACTATGAAAATTAGAATATAAAATAAACAATAGCCACATTGGAAAATAAAAAATGAAGAATAACAGAAGAAGAATATAAAATTCATGAAATTTATGAAATATAATTTGAAATACAATGAAAATATGAAAAATAGAATATGGAATTGGCAAAATAGAATATAGAAAATGTAGAATAAGAAATAAAGAATTTAAAATAAATAAAACAGAAAATGAAATTTAAAATATAAAACTTTTACTGGTGGCGGAGATTACCTTCCATAGTTACCATCCTTAAATAAATTTATTTATTATTTTTTATATTTTCTTTTACAGACGGAATGCAGTGGATGCTTTCAGAGTCAATGTCATCCATGCTCGACAACAAGTTCGATCACCCGTGACAAATATTGCCAGAACCAGTTTTTTTCACATCAAGAGATCCAACATCTGGGTTGCTTGCGTTACAAAACAGAATGTTAATGCTTCAATGGTTTTTGAGTTCCTCCTAAAAATGGTTGAAGTGATGCAATCTTATTTTGGGAAAATCACAGAAGAAAATATTAAAAACAATTTTGTACTAATTTATGAAATTTTAGATGGTAACTATATGTACTAACATGCACTTTCTTGTTTCACCTAAGAGAGAATCTCTTTTATAGAACCAACAAAACCAAACAGGCATTGAAATTTTCAAATTCTTGAAATGAAAAAAGCAAAAACAAAGAAAGAGATGGCCAGGAGATGCTTGTGATAACGAGAAGCTTACACACTAAAAATTTACAAAAGTTTAAGTGAACTCAGTTGCTTTGCAAGCTCAGAAGAAAATCTTTAATGAACACCACTGTAAATAAACTCTGTAAGGTTTTAAACTTGTGATAATAAAATATCATTGTTTTATTGATACAAACATTTAGCAGTAACCATGATAATGTGACTAGACATTAAAAGACAAGAATCTTTTTTAACCAATTGAAAGACTTGCCAGTTAATGGCAGAATTTAACGGAAATCATTTATTACTGGTAATAAACAGACCATAAGCAGTGATTTAGCTAGCGCTCGTCATTTTCGTCATTGGCGAAAAGAATTTTCAGATTACGAAAATTTATCAAACCATTTTCGTCACTTAATTTTTCAAAAAGTGTAAAAATTTTCGTCATGAAATTTACGAAAATCGCTTTAAAAACTCGTAATTGTCGAAAGTAAAGTGCATTCATGAAGCCATTTGATTTATGACCACAAGCTGACCGCCGATCACCGGATATGTTTTGACAATCAATTAACCTAAATTGTCTTGGGGTCATTAAAATCAATAAATTTGGGTGGAGTCACTCATGGCTGAATAATTTGAGAATGACCAATCAGCTATCGGAATATATTTAGAACAGGTATTTCAGGTGTCAATCATCATCATTCATGTACGTGGTCTAGCATTGGCAAAGACTTTAGTTTTAAACAGAAAAACACTGATTGTCCAAAGCATGAATGTAACTATTTACCTTTTAGAAAGAATTTAAATCCCAAGACAATATTTTTGCACTCACTATAACATGTTAAGGTCCCTTTCAAACTTCCAAACTTCTTGAAAGTTCTAGATTTTTCTCAAAAATCGGCCCCATATAACATTGAGAATTCAAAACATTGCATATAATTTTTATCAATTACTTAATAACTTAGATACCTTTTTCTTAAGGTTAAAAACTTTTTTTTTAAATATTAGTAAGATAACAAAAATATTGTTTAACTCACAGTAATATGCCAGTAATCTATTTCTTTAATGCCCCTTAGGATGTGAAAAAATTAAAACTGAGTTGTCTTCCTTTTCTTACTAAAATTTTCTGAAGGGGGGCACAAAATAATTATGAGGAAATTAGATTTGTAAAGAATTTCAAGTAAGGCTGAAAAGTAAAAACAAAACAAACAAGAAGGCTGTAAATATTTGTAAATACTTTATTAAAAGTCAATGAAATCTTTGATTAGAAAATCCATGTAATACTAATCAGAACTTCTTTTCTTCTGTGTACCTGCAAATTAAAATAATAACTACTTATTTATAAGTGGATGTAAATTGAAGTGAGAATAAAACTTGTTCTGAACAGCATCTGAAAGCGCATATACTACATATATGCTTGCCGTAAAAGTGACTAAAGCCTTAAAAATCCTGGCTAAAACCCTGCCATAAGTTAAAGGATGGTCACACTTATTTGATAAAGGTAAAGTCTAGAGTAGTTCCAAAATCAGGCTGAAATTCTGGAATGCGAAGAGTGGCCATACTTACTATATTCATTATTAATCAATAAGTAATCCATCATGTTATAACAAATTTGACAAACCTTTTTTCAGAACTGCTTGATTTTGGCTACCCACAAAACACAGATGTCGGAATACTCAAAACTTTCATTACCCAGCAGGGAGTGAAATCTCAGAGCAAGGAAGAGACGAGTCAAATCACATCCCAGGTGACAGGACAGATAGGTTGGAGAAGGGAGGGAATCAAGTATAGGCGTAATGAGCTTTTCCTGGATGTGCTAGAATCAGTAAATCTGTTGATGTCACCACAAGGTAAATGTTATGTTCCACTCCTCACATTAAAGGAAAGATGTACCAATGGGGCTTTTGAATGCATGTAAATAATGATCTGAAGTGTAAAGACATGAAACAAAGTGCACAACATAAAAACATAACTGCAATTAGAAACTTACAAATTTCACCTCGATCCTATATTTTCATGACATCAAACAACAAATATACTAAGCCAAAAATCTAAATAAATTCATATAATGAGATTGTAATAGAAATCTAGAGCAACTTAGGGCTTTTCCAGGAAAAAATGTACAGGGGGGGTGGAAATCTCCTCCAAATTTAGGGGGCCACCACCAGAGTTTTAATTATCATTTTAACAACTCTTTAGCATGTAGAAACATGTTAAACCCACCATCAAGAAAATAAAAAATTAAGTGAGTTCCAACCCCCTTGGACATTTTTATGCCCCCGCGACGACATGTTGGGGGGCATTAAGTTTTACTCATGTCTGTCCGTACGTCCGTCCGTCCGTCCGTCCGTACGAAATTTCCGTCAAGCTTTTCTCAGGAACCGTAAATGAGAATGATTTGAAACTTGGTAGGATTGTTCAATCGGACATCTACTTCCTGTTTGGGACTTAGGCGAAGGTGAAAATATGTGACCATGACTATGAAAGTTTTCGTCAAGCTTTTCTCAGGAACCGTACACAATAATGATTTGAAACTTGGTAGGATGGTTAAGTTTGACAAACTATATGTCCTAAGCGATTTTCAGACCTAACGGACATCTACTTCCTGTTTGGACTTAGGCTAATGTGAAAATGTGTGAATATGACTTAAAAAATTTTCGTCAAGCTTTTCACAGGAACCGTACATGAGAATGATTTGAAACTTGGTAGGATGGTTCAGTATGACAAACTATACGTCCTTACCAATTTTGAGACCTGTCAGACATCTACTTCCTGTTTGGGACATAGGCCAACTTTGAAGTTTGTGAACATGATATGAAAATTATCGTCAAGCTTTTCTCAGGAAACTTACATGAGAATGATTTGAAACTTTGTAGGATGGTTCAGTATGACAAACTATACGTCTTAAGCAACTTTGAGACCTGTTGGACATCTACTTCCTGTTTGGGACTTAGGCCAATTTTGAAGTATGTGAACATAATATGAAAATTTCAGTCAAGCTTTTCTCAGGAACTGTACACCAGAATGTTTTGAAACTTGGTAGGATGGATCAGTATGACAAACTGTATGTCATGTGCTATTTCCAGAACTGTCCGACATCTACTTCCTGTTTGGGACTTAGGCCAATGTGAAAATATGTGAACATGATATGAAAATTTCCGTCAAGCTTTTTTCAGGAACTGTATACAAGAATCTTTTGAAACTTGGTAGGATGGATCAGTATGATAAACTGTATATTCTAAGCGATATTCAGACCTATCAGAAATCTACTTCCTGTTTGGGGCCAGCGGGGGCATCCGTGTCCCATGGACACATTCTTTCTTTATTTCCTGGAAAAGCCCTCAGTTTTAAACCATAAATTTGTTTACCTTATATTTGATAAGAGCATTTTGCTTTTTTGGTCAAATATGGGGTGCATAGTGGCTGATAAGATTTTAAAAGATATAATGAAAATTTATCTTGACATTTTAAAGTACAGTGAAACTTCTCTTAACCGGCCACCACAGGGACCATTTAAAATGACCTGTTTAGAGGGGTGGCCGGTTTTGTGAGTGTCTCCTCAATGTCCATCAATGTTACAACCCATGATAAAAATCTTAATATATTCTTTATGTATTATACTTTTAAAAAGGTGTCTATGTTTACTTATTTTATATTTTTATTTGAAATTGAATTTGATTTGTGATAAAGCTAACAAATTGAGGATTTAAAGAACCTTCAGGTTTAGAATATGGACAACACTTTTGGTTCACTTCATCAGTTTGCAAAAAACTTTATCATGTGTTTATCAGTCTGGCATAAATTGAAATATAAACATGTCAAGTTTAAAAATAATTTCAAAAGACTATATCATAAATTATTTTCAGCTCATTTATTCCAATTTACATGATAAAATGGCCTAACAATATTTTGATCAGCTTGGATAGAAAGATTTGATTAAACAAATCATGCCAAAATAATTTACATAAGTGCAATTTATAATTCCATAATTCTCTAATTTACCATATTTAGATTAATTGTTAGCTCACCTGGACCTTCGGTCCAGGTGAGCTACTACCATCACTTGACTTCCGTCGTCGTCGTCGTCGTCTGTTAACAATTTTTCAAAAATCTTCTCCTCTGAAAAGTCTTCATAAGGTCAAAGTTGTCAGATGATACCTTATAGGGGTTACAGCCCCTTAAAGGCGTAAAATAGAATTTTTGGCCTATAGAATGAAAACTATTGCAGATAGAGAAAAACTGTTGCTTGCTTAAATGTTCAGCTCATTTAGCTCTACAAAAGTCTCCATTTGGTCGAAGTTGTCAGATGATCTCTTATAGGGGTTGCAGCCCCTTAAAGGTGAAAAATAGCGTTTTTGCATGTTTTTGGCCTATAGAATGAAAACTATTGTAGATAAAGAAAAGCTGTTGCTTGCTTAAATGTTCAGCTCATTTAGCTCTACAAAAGTCTCCATAGGGTCGAAGTTGTCAGATGACCCCTTATAGGGGTAACAGCCCCTTAAAGGCAAAAAATAGTGTTTTTGGCCTATCTGCCTGTAGAATGAAAACCATTGCAGATAGAGAAAAATTGTTGCTATCTTAAATGTTCAGCTCATTTAGCTCTACTAAAGTCTCCATTTGGTCGAAGTTGTCAAATGACCCCTTATAAGGGTAACAGCCCCTTAAAGGCGAAAAATAGTGTTTTTGGCCTATAGAATGAAAACTATTGCAGATAGAGAAAAGCTGTTGCTTGCTTAAATGTTCAGCTCATTTAGCTCTACAAAAGTCTCCATAGGGTCAAAGTTGTCAGATGACCCTTTATAGGGGTTAAAGCCCTTTAAAGGCGAAAAATGGTGTTTTTGGCCTATAGAATGAAAACTATTGCAGAAAAAGAAAAGCTGTTGCTAGCTTAAATGTTCAGCTCATTTAGCTCTACAAAAGTCTTCATAGGGTCTAAGTTGTCAGATGACCCCTTATAGGGGTTACAGTCCCTTAAAGGCAAAAATAGTGTTTTTGGATTTAAGAATGAAAACTATTGCAGATAGAAAAAAGCTGTTGCTTGATTAAATGTTCACTCATTTAGCTCTTCAAAAGTCTTCATAGGGTTGAAGTTGTCAGATGACCCCTTATAGGGGTTACAGCCCCTTAAAGCCATAAAATAGTGTTTTTATACCCCACGCAACGAAGTTGCGAAGGGTATAATGTTTTTGACTGGTCTGTCCGTCTGTCAGTCCATCTGTCCGTGATCAAAATTTTCGTAGCAGATATCTCAGCTATTATTAAATCTAGGCTTTTGATATCTGGTATGTAGCTTCAGGTGGAGGTCCCATATGGTGGGATACGTTTTCAGGTCTGTCGATCACCACTTCCTGTTTAACGAGCCACTTACACTTAGGGGTCCCCTATGGTGGGATACATTTTCAGGTCTGTCACTCATTTTTTTTCCTGTTTAACAAGCTGACTTGGAAAGACAACAACTCTGACTTTTTTATTCCTAACTCGAAATAGATATTCTCTGTCCATTATGTGGACGCGTGGGGTATGTGAGCGTGCTCACAAAGGTTCTTTCATTGGCTTATAGAATGAAAACTATTGCAGATAGAGAAAAGATGTTGCTTGCTTAAATGTTCAGCTCATTTAGCTCTACAAAAGTCTTCATAAGGTCAAAGTTGTCAGATGATACCTTATAGGGGTTACAGCCCCTTAAAGGTTTGAAAAATAGCGTTGTTTCATGTTTTTGGCCTATAGAATGAAAACTATTGCAGATAGAGAAAAGCTGTTGCTTGCTTAAATGTTCAGCTCATTTAGCTCTACAAAAGTCTCCATAGGGTTGAAGTTGTCTGCCCTTATTACAGGTCCTTAAAAGTTGAATAATAGTGTTTTTTGATTATTTAGAATGAAAACTATTGCAGATAGAGAAAAGCTTTTACATGCTTTAACATTCAGCTCATTTAGCTATACAAAAGTCTTCTTAGGGTTGTCATCAAGACCAGGTGAGCGATTCAGGCTCCTGGGAGCCTCTTGTTTATATAATAATTAAAATTTACTTGTGTATGGCTTCAAAATTCTTTAATTTGTTTTATAACTTGTGTGTTGACAACTTTATTGCCTGTAGCATTGATTGTTTGGCCAATATTCAGAGGTTTAAATTACTTGAGTACAGGGTTGGCAAAAACCCGGGTTTTAAGAGTATTTCCCAGCCCAGTGCCTACTGGGAAAACCCGGGTTTTACTGGGCAATACTGGGCATTACTGGGAAATACTTGATTTCCTATTATATTATTATAAAAATCCTACATAGCAATCAGTTTTGATAAGTGCATGGACACTTTTCAGTAAAAACTAAATGAGAACACTATACATAACAGATTTTAACAGTGAAAAATAAAAAATAAATATTATTATAATATATGTTAGAATTTACATGTATTGAAATGTCATAGTGCTTGTGGGTGGGAGTCTAAAAATTAACTTGCAATTGCATTGATATGGCCTTATATAAGTTTAATGTTGTTTTTTTAATACATGTATGTACATTCTGCCACATTGTGATCAACACAAGCCCTACCTTATGATTAGACAATAAAGGGTGTTTTGATTACTAGTCCTTATTTAATCTTTTTATGGTTTCACAAATTTGTCTTGATTAATATAGCCTGGGGTATTTATCAATAATTAGTATAGACTTTTAACTGTGTATTGTCCTACCTGTCAAAACTGCAATGACAATCAGTGAAAAAAGATGCAAAAATAGTGGAAATATATAAATGTTTGAAATAATACATGAATAGTAATGTCATATTTTCTGTGTAATAAAAATAATTCATATATTTTGTGGATGAGAAAAATGTTTTAAGCTTAAAATATTATAAAATAGGATTTTTTTTTTCATAAATAAAGTCTTTTTACCCAGTATTGCCCACTATGACAATTTTAAGGGTATTGCCCAGCCCGGGAAAACCCGGGTTTTCCCGGGTGGGAAAACCCGGGCGGTCAATACTTTGCCAACCCTGCTTGAGTAATGAAGGGAAAGTTTTCAAAAGGTGGCTAGTGTACGTTTTGAAGGGGTGGCCGGTATTATGAGGAAAGTTTACATAGACTTTAAAGAGAATTTTTCAGGGACTTTTTGAAATGGCCAATTTAAAGGGGTGTTCAGTTTTCAGAGGGTCCAGTTTAGAGAAGTTTCAATGTAATAATTTTTGGTATATAATGTTTTTTCTTTATCATCTTTGAAAAGCTATATATTATTGTCATTATTGAGTGCATAAATTGCTGATTAATAGATCTTAATGATGGACCACCTATGTGTTTTGGGTTACAATACTTTAACATGTTGGGTGCTCATTTTGCTGGTATGATCATAATAAAGATATATATAAATGTTTGAACATGTTTTGCTTTACAGGCCAAGTATTGAGTGCTCATGTGGCTGGTAAGATCGTTATGAAGAGCTATCTTAGTGGGATGCCCGAGTGTAAGTTTGGTATCAACGATAAAGTCTTGGTGGAGAGTAAAGGGAAGGCTATGGAGGAAACTGGACGAACAACAGGGTAGGTTAATCCAGCAAGCAGAACGAACAACAGGGTAGGTTTATCTAGCAAGCAGAACGAACAACAGGTAAGGTTTATCTAGCAAGCAGAACGAACAACAGGTAAGGTTTATCTAGCAAGCAGAACGAACAACAGGTAAGGTTTATCTAGCAAGCAGAACGAACAACAGGGTAGGTTAATCCAGCAAGCAGAATGAACAACAGGTAAGGTTTATCTAGCAAGCAGAACGAACAACAGGGTAGGTTTATAAAGCAAGCAGAACGAACAACAGGGTAGGTTTATCTAGCAAGCAGAACGAACAACAGGTAAGGTTAATCTAGCAAGCAGAACGAACAACAGGGTAGGTTTATCTAGCAAGCAGGACAAACAACAGGGTAGGTTTATCTTGCAAGCAAGATGAACAACAGGGTATGTTTATCCAGCAAGCAGGATGAACAACAGGGTAGGTCTATCTAGCAAGCAGGATGAACAACAGGGTAGGTTTATCCAGCAAACATGGTCACAATGATGGTTGAAATATTGTCAATGGAACATTAAGCAAACAACAGTCGATCAATTAATATCCAGCAAATGTGATATGGTGCTGTACAAGTGGCGAGTTTTAAGGTGAAAGACAATTTCTATGGCCAATTAAGAAAGAGTAGTGGCACATAGTATTTTGATCCGACCATGCGTCACCAAATCGATTAACCATTAGGTTGAGGTTAGTTTTTGGTGTATAAATCCTCATTTGCTAGATTGATGATTACAAAATATCTGAAATAAACTGTTCCCTATTTAGAATTTATTTATCATGCGCAAAACAGGAAATTTGAAGTCGCCTTTGAATTTGTTTTTATAGGTTCTAGTAAAATAGACATTTTGATAGAAAAATCAAAGAATATAAAGCTAACTTTGAAACTTAGATAGATACATGTAAGTAAGCTTTGGAGCCCTGATTAGTCTACTTTTAGCTATTGTCAGCTTTAAGAAATGCAAGAAATTTTAGTTGTTTCACCTTAGAAAATATATTTGCAGAACAAACAGTAGTGGAAAGAGTTCCATAGCCATTGATGATTGTCAATTCCATCAATGTGTAAAACTGAGTAAATTTGAGACGGAACATAGCATCAGCTTTATACCTCCAGATGGAGAGTTTGAACTCATGAGGTAAAGCCTTTTATCATTACATGTATTAAACATAATTAACGCTTGTTGAGTTTCAAGTTCAGGGCTAAAATTCTTGATAAAACATTGATAATACATTGATAATATAAAAGATAACATAAAATGTTTGTTCTCTTAATACCTGAGACTAGTGTAAAATTCAGTACAACCGACAATTTTGGTGGAATTCATGCTCATTTGGGCAAAAAAAAAAAAAAACAAAACAGGTGGTAAATTTTATAATGTTGTTTGATTTTATCTTAAGGTAGATAGGGTGTCTACTACTGAGCACTTTCTATTTGCAAATCTATCATAACTTTGAATTTTATTATGCTTGCTATCATAATTGATTCAGCTTGGTAAACTTTCAGTGATTTTGTTTGCCTATTTTTACCTCCGAAATTGGGCTGTTTCCCCTAGAGAAAGTTTCCCAAAATGTCAAAAAATTGGCTTAAATTTTTCCCAACTGTGGTTGAATATTTCCCAAAAGATGGTATTCCAAGCAGAAGATTGGTTAAAGATATGTTTTTACATGGTTACCTATAATTGATCCTATTTATTATTTATTTGGCAATGAAGTATTCAAATTATATTCTTCATACAGCTGGGATTTTACATCTTAAATCACTATGTTAAACACTTTTTGCATGGTACAACAAACACTATTTTAATTTCCCGATTTTCAGAAATTGTCGCATATTTTCCCAATGAAAAGGGTAGGGGTAGTTTTGAAAAATGCCAACAAAATCACTTTAAAATTGATATTTACAACAAAAACTCAGAATAAATATACCTTTTACAAGTAGTTTCATAGGGCTATTTCGCGGCTATTTATTTTTGGTGATTTGTCCTAAAACAATTAAATTACTATGAAAATGAGATAGTTCGCACTGATTTATTTTTTTTCACAAATTTCCTGCAAATAAATCGGTTAGGGCTGTTCCAGATTTAAATGTGTGTGGAGGGGGGGGGGGTTTGGGAAGCACTTTTAGCTCACCTGACCCGAAGATCACTTTGTGTCCTTCGTCTGTCGTTTGTTAGCTTTTTTCAAACATCTTCTTCTCTGAAACTGCTTGGCCAAATGCAGCCAAACTTGATATGGTTGTTCCTTAGGGTATTGTGCAAAAAGTTTGCGATGGGATTTTTGATACGTCCAAAAACATGGCCGCTGTTACTAAAAATAGAACAGGGGGGTCAAATACAGTTTTTAGCTCATCTTGCCAAAGGCAATGTGAGCTTTTGCCATCACTTGGCGTCCGTAGTCCGTCGTCTGTCGTCAGTCGTCCTTCGTTCAACTTTTCAAAAATCTTCTTCTCTGAAACCGCTTGGCCAAATGTAATGAAACTTAGTAGGGTTGTTCTGTAGTATGTCCTCTACAAAACTATCGTTCAAAATTTTGATTCGACAAAAAACATGGCCGCCATGGCTAAAAATAGAACATAGGGGTAAATTGCAGTTTTTTGCAAATAACTCAAAAACTGTATATTCTGGCATAGGATAAAAGTGATCAACACCTCAAGATCTACCTGCCCAGAAATTTTCAAGAAGATCCAACAACCGATGTAGGAGTTATTGCCCTTTTTCTGGATTTTTTTCAAAAAAATTACTTATTTAGCCCTATATCTTGAAAACTATACAAGATATTTCAAAAATTTAAATTGCATATGACTAAGCACATCAAGATCTACAAAAGTCGTAACAGAGTCAAAGTTGTAGGATCATTCCTTTAGGAGTTATACCCCTTGGATTGTAAAAATTGACCATTTTCACAGTTTTTTGTTCAACTTTTCAAAAATCATCTTCTCTGAAACTGCTTAGTCAAATGAAATGAAACTTGGTAGGGTTGTTCAGTAGTATGTGGTCTACAAAATTATTGTTCGAAATTTCAATTCGACAAAAAACATGGCCGCCATGGATAATAGAACATAAGGGTAAGTTGCAGATTTTTGCAAATTACTCAAAAATGGTAACAGATATATTAAAATTCTATTTGGATAATAATGATCAGCACATAAAGATCTACCTGCCTTGAAGTTTTGAAGAAGATCTTACAATGGTTGTAGGAGTTATTGCCCTTTTTCCTGTTTTTTTTTCAAATTTTGCTCTTTTAAGACTTATATCTTGAAAACAATACAAGATATTTGAAAAATTTAAATTGCATATGGTTTAGCACATAAAGATCTAAAAATTATGTAATGGGGTCAAAGTTGTAAGACCTTTCTTGATAGGAGTTGTTTCCCTTAGAACATTAAAATTGATAATTCCACAGAGTAGCAGTCCTTTGTTAAAATATCCAGCATATAAGTATCATCGAATACAAGGTGAGCGATTCAGGCTCCTGGGAGCCTCTAGTTTGCAAATAACTCAAAAACAGGGACAGATATCAAATTTCTTTTTAGGGTTAAAGTGATCAGCACCTCAAGATCTACCTGCCCTGAAATTTTCAAGAAGATCCAACAACCGATGTAGGAGTTATAGCCCTTTGTCTGGATTTTTTCAAAATTTTGCACTTATTTAGCCCTATATCTTAAAAACTATACAAGATATTTTAAAAATTCAAATTACATATGATTAAGCACATTAAGATCTACATTTCATGTAATTAGGTCAAAGCTGTGGAACCATTTCTTTTAGGAGTTATGGCCCTTAAAGCGTCAAAATTTACCATTTTTAGCTCACCTGACCTGAAGGGTCATGTGAGCTGTAGTCATCACTTGGCGTCTGTCGTCCGTCAGTCGTCCGTAAACTTTTTAAAACGTTAACTCCTCTGACACCATAAGTCCAATTGCAACCAAACTTGGTATGGTTGTTCATTAGCATTCGGTGCTTAGAACTGATGTGGGGATTTTTGATTCGTCATAAAACATGGCCGCCATGGCTAAAAATAGAACATAGGGGTAAAATGCAGTTTTTACCTGCGTCGCCGAAGGCGAAAGCAGGTCTAGTAGTCGGGTCACTCCGTCCGTCCGTCCGTCTCGCTATTGGGTGCCTGTCTTGTGTAATCTGAATCTCAAAAACCAAACACTAGATCTTTCTAAAATTTTACACAGTGATTACAGATATATTGAAGATGTGCACCTCCCCTTTTGGGGTCATTTTATAATTTCATTTAGAAATTAGAGGCCCAAAAGGGGCCAAAAAAGCAACTTTTAAATTTTTTTCCACAATAACTTTTGTTCTGGTCGACTAAATGCTTTGAAACTTTACAGTAATATTACTTACCTTAAAACGAAGAGTTGGGCTGATTTTGGGTGTCCCCTCTTTTTTTGTTAAGAAATTAGGGGCCCTAAAGGGACCAAAAAAGTGACCTTTTTTATTAGCTCACCTGACCCGAAGGGTCATGTGAGCTATTGTCATCACTTGGCGTCCGTCCCCCGTCCGTCTTCCTTCGTCCGTCGTCCGTAAACTTTTTAAAACGTTAACTCCTCTGACACCATAAGTCCAATAGCAACTAAACTTGGTATGGTTGTTCATTAGCATTCGGTGCTTAGAACTGATGTGGGGATTTTTGATTCAACGTAAAACATGGCCGCCATGGCTAAAAATAGAACATAGGGGTAAAATGCAGTTTTTTGCAAATAACTCAAAAACGGCTACAGATATCAAAATTCTGGCAAGGGTAAAAGTGATCAGCACCTCAAGATCTACATACCCTGAAATTTTGAAGAAAATCCAACAACCCATATAGGAGTTATTGCCCTTTTTGTGGATTTTTTGCAAATTTTGCACCTGTTTAGCTCAATATCTTGAAAACTATACCAGATATTTGAGAAATTTAAATTGCATATTGTTAAGCACATCAAGATCTACAAAATATGTAACAAGGTCAACATTGTAGGACCTTTCCTTTTAGGAGTTATTGTCCTTAAAATGTCAAAATTGAGCATTTTAACAGCATTTCCTCATTACATTGAAAACGTTAACTCCTCTGACACTTTAAGTCCAAATGGAACCAAACATGGTATAGTTGTTTATTAGCATTAGGTGTATAGAACTAATGTGGGGATTTTTGATTGGTCGTAAAACATGGCCACTGTGGCTAAAAATAGAACATTAGGTTAAACTGCATTTTTTTGCAAATAACTCAAAAAGGATTTTGATTGAGAACAAAAGTGATCAGCACCTTTAGATCCACCATATTGTCAGATGACCCCCTTATTTATCTTATGACCCTTTCAACGTTAAATAGATTTTGCCTTATAACCTTTACTTCAGGTACATATGTCAAGTGAGCGATTTATTCAGGCTCCTGGGAGCCTCTTGTTCATTACTTTTCCCCTGAATTTCAAAGATGAACTTGTCTGACACCATACATTCAACTTCAACCAAACATGGCACAGTTGTTTAATAGCATAAATGCTACAAGTGTATCGTTCGGATTTTTGATTCGTCAAAAAATATGGCTGCCATGGTTGAAAATAGAACATAGGGGTAAATTGCATTTTTTTGCTAATAACTCAAAAATGGTTACAGATATCAAAATTCTGATTGGAGACAATAATGATCAGCATCTCAAGATCTACCTGCTCTGAAAGTTTCAAAGATTCAAAGATTTTATTTCTCAAGACCCCATCAGGGGTATGTGAATAATAACAAATAAACAAATCATTAAACATCAAAAGTGATGGAGGAACATATATATACACTGTACATTTATAGTTAATGGATTAAGCATGCATGATATATGACAGAAAGTAAATATGAGTTGTTTAACATATTAGCATGATAAGTGGAAGACATTCAAATTTTATAAATGACAATTATTAGATTCAATTAGCGTATTACAGACAATATAATTTTACAGAATTTAGCAGCCTCAAGAAGACCCATTGATGTAGGAGTTATTGCCCTTTTTCTGGATTTTTTCAAATTTTTTTTTACTTATGTTGCCATATATCTTGAAAACTATACAAGATATTTCAAAAATTTAAATTGCAAATGATAAAAAATCAAGATCTACATTTCATGTATTTAGGTCAAAGCTGTAGGACCATTTCTATTAGGACTTATTGTCCTTAAAACAACAAAATTTACCATTTTTCATTACTTTTCCCCTGAATTTCAAAGATTAACTTGTCTGACACCATAAGACCAACTGCATCTTAACTTGGCACACTTGTTTAATAGCTTATATGCTACAACTCTATTGTTCATATTTTTGATTCGTAAAAAAACATGGCTGCCATGACTAAAAATAGAACATAGGGGGTAAATTTCATTTTTGTCTCGCCTGCGAAGCAGAGCGGGACATAGGTGTTACTTTACCGGCGGCGGCGGCGGCGACGGCGGCGTTAACTTTTTGGAAAAGTTTTATGAGCACCTCCATATCTCAAGAACTATAGGTCCTGGGTTGATGAAACTTGGTATGCATATGCCCCAGTAGTAGCTTAGCACAGTTGCATCCCCATCTTTTGACCTTGACCTTGATTTTCCGGTTGAGTGACTTTGACAATTTTCAATACATATAATAGCAATGAAAAAGTTTTGCGAGCACCTCCATATCTCAAGAACTATAGGTCCTAGGTTGATGAAACTTGGTATGCATATGCCCCAGTAGTAGCTTAGCTCAGTTGCATCCCCATCTTTTGACCTTGACCTTGATTTTCCGGTTGAGTGACTTTGACAATTTTCAATACATATAATAGCAATGGAAAAGTTTTGCGAGCACCTTCATATCTCAAGAACTATAGGTCCTAGGTTGATGAAACTTGGTATCCATATGCCCCAGCAGTAGCTTAGCACAGTTGCATCCCCATCTTTTGACCTTGACCTTGATTTTCCGGTTGAGTGACTTTGATTATTTTTATTGCATATATTTGCAATGTTTAAGTTCTATAAACACCTTTTGATCTCAGAAACTGAAAATCCATGTAAATTCAAAATATAGTGGAAGTAAGAAAGAATAATTGTTTCAGATGGTGCCGGCAGGGGAGACATACTTTAGTGTTAACTCTTGTTTTGCTAATACCTCAAAAATGGTTTCAGATATCAAAATTGTGCAAGAATCAAAAGTGATCAGCATATTAAGTACCTGTCCTGAAATTTTGGAAAAGATCTGACTGCTGATGTGGGAGTAATTGCCCTTTTTCTAATTTTGCTAAGTTTTGCACTTATTAAGCCTAATAACTTGAAGACTAACCAAGTTATTTCAGAAATTTAAATTGCATATGGTTAAGCACAATTATATCTACAAAATATATGTATTTGTGTAGTTCAGGTGAGTGATTCAGGCTCCTGGGGAGCCTCTTGTTTCTTTACCCCACAACCCATAAAAGATTAATAATTTTTTATCATTTTTTATGCCCCCGCGACGACATGTCGGGGGCATTAAGTTTTACTCATGTCCGTACGTCCGTCCGTACATACGTACGTCTGTCCGTACGAATTTCCATCAAGCTTTTCTCAGAAACCGTATATGTGAATGACTTGAAACTTGGTAGGATGGTTCAGTATGACAAACTATATGTCCTAAGCGAATTTTAGACCTGTCGGACATCTACTTCCTGTTTGCGGCTGGATCGATACCAAAATCCACACGAAAATTTCCGTCAAGCTTTTCTCAGAAACTGTACATGGGAATGACTTGAAACTTGGTATGATGGTTCAGTATCACAAACTATATGTCCTAAGCGAATTTTAGACCTGTTGGACATCAACTTTTTATTTGAGGCCAGCAGGGGCATCTGTGTCCCATGGACACATTCTTTCTTTATTTCTTACAAAATCTTTCTAAAACCCCCACAACCCACCATATATGTAATATAAGTTCCTCCCAACCCCTCCCCCCCCCACACGTTTAATTCCGGAACAGCCCTTAGAGATTATTCTATTAATTTCACAGATACCGTACAACTAAGGATATAAGTCTACCATTCCGAGTTATTCCTCTTGTTAGAGAAGTTGGAAGATCCAAAATGGAGGTCAAGGTTGTAGTCAAGTCTAATTTTAAACCCTCACTGCTTGCTCAGAAGGTTGAAGTAAGTAGATGAACAAAATAGAAAACAATATTTAAGGGTCATTTGAATATTGAAGCTTAAAAAAGTAAAACATGCACAATGTGTAGCATTTAATGATTTCAGCTATGTATGCACGCAACATCGTGGAATGTTGTGTCAGTATCATGAAAATAAAGCTTTACATAATGAGTAAACCCTGTCAGAATTAACATATTTCCTCTTCTTATTCTCTTAGTTGTAAAGCATAAAAAAACTATACAATTAATGAATGAATAAATTAATGAATTTATAAATTAATTAAACTAGAGGCCTTTGAAAAATTAAATGCTCTTTATTACAGCAATCCCAAGTTCTAAAAAATAGTAAAAGCTTAATAGTACAAATGTAGATCATGATCAACAGTGAAGATATCTAAGATTTATAATATACTGCCATCAAAATTTAATTCAGTGATTAACATTGTGAAGTTTATCACATGTTTGTTGAATGATGAAACAATACATGTGTACAGTGTTTGAATTTATAATTAATGAATTTACAGGTACGCATTCCAACTCCATTGAACACTAGTGGTGTCCAAGTGATATGTATGAAGGGGAAGGCCAAATATAAAGCAAGTGAAAATGCCATTGTCTGGAAGTAAGGCTTCTGTTTACTGAATTAGTTTTAGAGATATTGCTTTTATTATTAAAGTTTAAAAAGTATACAAGACTTTCTCATCTTTTTTTTTCTTGTTTAACAAAAGAAATAGTTTATTAAAGAAAGAAGTTGTAAATTGGATATGGATTAATGGGGCAAATCCCTCCATTTAATTTCTTATCCACAGGTTTCCATTAAAACACATGCAAATCACAGTTATAAGATTAACTGTGGTTTCATTATTATTCATGGGGTACAAATTTTCGTAGTTTTCGTGGGTGACAGCTAACAATGAAATATAGCTTCTTACATTGTTTTAAGTGGATTATCAGATTTTTCAATCAAGATAGTTAAATGATGGTTTTTTAAACTCGAGACTCTGTCGAGAGCTTAAAATTCTGTCATTTAACTATCGAGATTGAGAAATCTGATAATCCACAAGAAATGATGTGAGAAGCTGTTTATCTAATTTTCTGAAAAACCAAATAGAAATTACAACAAAGTTCCAGACAATGAAGGAGATTCATTTTGGATAAACTTTAAATTCTCCTAACCTTTGATTTGGCCAGTATATTCTAACGCTTTATCAAGAGTTTCAAATTGATGAAAGTAATCTTAGCATTTAGGTTTTTATGATATTCATAAACATAATTTATGATAACATAATAATAAAAACTGTGTCAGAAAATATCATAAGTATACGAAAATATATTGTGATTGTCTAAAGGAACTATATTTATTGGCGAATGTTTTCTTGCAGTTTTCGTTGGCATTGGCCACGCCTACTGTAAAATTTACCAATCAATTGATGAGAAGTTAAAATTCTCTAGAGAGAAAAAATATTTTTTATACGACCGTTGTCGTTGTGGTTGTCTGTTAACTTATTAGTGTTTCCACAATAACTTTAGTTCCAGTTATAAATCCGATTGCTATGAAATTTTTCACAACTGGCTTGGAAGTAGTTGAATCGGATGAAACCACGAAAATTGGTATCTATGAAAATCTTTTTAGGGTCGTTGTAATAATTCCTTCCATATTCTATTTAATATGTAACAATCCAATGAGAAACTTTTCAATACCTGGGCACGTGAGACATATTACTACGACATTTATTAAATGTCATGTCATAACAAACCTGTCGCTTGTTACGACCTAAAACCGTCCAGTCACAAACTTGATTCACTCAGAAATTCACTACTATTGCTTGACAATATTGTTCATTTAAAGGTAGGGCATGTAAAATTTATTATGACATTGATTGGTGCCTAGTGAGCGACCCCGGCTTACATATGGAAGGATTTATTAAAACGACTCTATCCACAGTAGTGGCAAAGTGATGTATTGTTAAATTCAAAATTGTTTAAAACACTAGGTTTCTTTCCTTGTGATGAGCATAGTCAATATCTCAGTGCTGGATTTAGGTTTCCTGTTCGAACTTTTTGGTTTTGAAAACTTTTCATTCAATGTTTTTGGTTTATGATCTTCCAATGTTTTGATTCAAATGCTGCTGATGAGAGGTTTCTCCTTGAAATATTGATATACAGCATAACCAAATTAACCGTTTTATACCTATTTTGGTATTGTATTATATAATCATCTTCTTACAGCAAAAAATGAAAATGCCATTTACAGGATTTTTGTCTCGCCTGCGAAGCAGAGCGGGACATAGGTGTTACTTTACCGGCGGCGGCGGCGACGGCGGCGTTAACTTTTTGGAAAAGTTTTATGAGCACCTCCATATCTCAAGAACTATAAGTCCTAGGTTGATGAAACTTGGTATGCATATGCCCCAGTAGTAGCTTAGCACAGTTGAATCCCCATCTTTTGACCTTGACCTTGATTTTCCGGTTGAATGACTTTGACAATTTTCAATACATATAATAGCAATGGAAAAGTTTTGCGAGCACCTCCATATCTCAAGAACAATAGGTCCTAGGTTGATGAAACTTGGTATGCATATGCCCCAATAGTAGCTTAGCACAGTTTCATCCCCATCTTTTGACCTTGACCTTGATTTTTTGGTTGAGTGACTTTGACAATTTTCAATACATATAATATTAATGGAAAAGTTTTGTGAGCACCTCCATATCTAAAGAACTGTAAGTCCTAGGTTGATGAAACTTGGTATGCATATGCCTCAGTAGTAGATTAGCACAGTTACATCCTCATCTTTTGACCTTGACCTTGATTTTCCGTTTGAGTGACTTTGATTATTTTTATTGCATATATTTGCAATGTTTCAGTTCTATAAACATTTTTTGATCTCAGAAACTGAAAATCCATGTAAATTTAAAATATAGTGGAAGTAAGATTGAAGAATAATTGTTTCTGATGGTGCTGGCAGGCGAGACATACTTTAGTGTTAACTCTTGTTTTTCTTCACACTTGCATTACAAAAATTGATATAATAATTTAATAAAGGATATGGAGTAAATGAACATGAGACCACAATGATAAAGAAACAATTAATTTTTAAGAATAAAGTTAGTTATATTCCTATAAATTAAATTAAATTAAATTAAATAATTTATTTTTCCATTTATATTATCAAGTGATTAATATGATTTCTCTTTTTTATAGAATTAAGAGAATGGGTGGTATGAAGGAATGTCAGTTGAGCGCTGAGATAGAATTACTGAATACATCAGAGAAGAAGAAATGGACCAGACCTCCAATATCTATGAACTTTGAGGTTAATATTTTATTAAAGTTTCCTGAATGCCCTGTATGACCCTGTATGGAAAAGTGCATCAAATCTAGACCTAATCACAGAAAAAGTTTTATTTTTTTGTGTTCCTTGCCTAAGATAAATATGTTTTTAACAGTGACTGAAACTCCCTTCTGAAACTTCTATATGTCACACTTCTATAACTTCTATATGTCACACTTCTATAACTTCTATATGTCTCACTTCTGAATCTTCTATATGTCACACTTCTGAAACTTCTATATGTCACACTTCTGAATCTTCTATATGTCACACTTCTGAATCTTCTATATGTCACACTTCTGAATCTTCTATATGTCACACTTCTGAATCTTCTATATGTCACACTTCTATAACTTCTATATGTCACACTTCTGAATCTTCTATATGTCACACTTCTGAATCTTCTATATGTCACACTTCTATAACTTCTATATGTCACACTTCTGAATCTTCTATATGTCACACTTCTGAATCTTCTATATGTCACACTTCTGAATCTTCTATATGTCACACTTCTGAATCTTCTATATGTCACACTTCTATAACTTCTATATGTCACACTTCTATAACTTCTATATGTCACAATGGTAATAATAATTCAATAAATACCCATCACAAAACATCAATAAAAATATGAAACAATCCAAAGCCATTAAGTTGAGATGACCTGTGTGAGATGTTCTTACGTGGCTGCATCTCTATTTTGAAATTCTCCATTCAGAACATTTGTTAAACAGGACATCACAAATGAAACAGTTAAAAGGGAAACATGTTTTTGACATCACAAATAAAACAGTTCAAAGGGAAACATGTTTTTGACATCACAAATAAAACAGTTCAAAGGGAAACATGTTTTCGATGTCATAAAAAAAGTTTCCAAAGAACATTATTTCATAATATGATATTTCCAAGGAAACGCAATATTACAATAAAACTAGCGATGTGATATTTTAATAGCTTTAATTTGCATGATTCAGGTAACTAAAAAGTGCCTTTGCACCACTTGCAATTAGGTCAGGACTCTTTAACTCGTGACTCCCCAATAAGCATATTATTCTCAATCCTTGAAAAACAATGCTCATGAAGTTGAAATAAAAATATCTTTAATAAAGATGAATTATTCTGTGTTCCCAACTTTTAGGAGAGTCTACTTCCTGTTTTCCCTATATGCTTAGCATGACTCCCTTGTTGTTTAGTGTTGTTTTCACATATGTATAATTTTTTCTTCAAGGTTCCATTTGCACCATCTGGATTCAAAGTCCGTTATCTGAAAGTATTTGAACCCAAACTGAACTATAGTGATCATGATGTCATTAAGTGGGTTAGATATATTGGAAGGAGTGGCCTATATGAGACCAGATGCTAATTACAGGGCCACAACAGATGCTGAGTACAGGGCCACAATTAGAAAAGTCTTTGGCATTAGAGATTAAGAAAACTGACAATAAATTGCTGTTTAAAAGATGTTAATATGTCAAATTTATTATATTGTACTAAATGTATAATGTGAAAAGTAACTCCATATTCTGTTGTAAAGATATTTTGTTTATAGTTGCCATTCTGGCAAAGTATCAAATGTTTATGATTTTCAACTGTATTGTTATGAGTTACAGGCAAAAATGCCAGAATTTTATTCAAAGTTAATATAAAGGCATTGTAATGAGCTTAGTATCTATCCCGAATATGTAATAAATTTTCTTTTGAGCTTATAACTTTGTAAAATACCAATATAATATTATGTTTTTGGCTCCTACATCATTATTTCATGTAGATGCTTATCACGAAATACTCTATACATGTCAAATACTATTTTTACTTTGAATGTGAAAAAGAATCACTTGATGAACTTGTGATACACAATGTACTTTAACAACCTTACAATATACTATTCTATAGACTAAGAAATTGTCTAAATAGGTTGTGTAAATGCCTAAAGAAAAACTACTTGGTGATAAATTAATTGACAAAATCTGAAAATGGGATGGGTGCTTAAAAGTAATTTAGACTTTGTATACCTTCATAAAACTTGTGCAATTATTTATTGTAGATGATAATGTTGTTAATAGTGTTAGCTAAATAAGTAATTGTTTAAATGTGAAATTTTATGTCTGACATCACTAAACCTTTAGAAATTTTAATATGAATAAGCATTTGTCAGTTTTAGAAAATACAAGTTCTTTATTAATATACATTGATATATCGGAATAAATTAAAAGATAAAGGTGGTTGTTATTTTAAGGTTTTTGACTTTGACCTAGAAGAAGAAAAAAACAAAGAAGCTAGATTAGTTGATGATTACAAAATTATTTAAGTTAATTGTAGCCCTTACCATTGAATGTTAACACTTAAATATATCCAACATTATATCATGATAATAAACTAAAAAAAATGAGTTTTTTCTTCTTTTTTGTTCAGTCTAACAGCCTTTTATTTGAAAGTGAGTAGGTATGTCTAGTAGGTTTGTATAAGATGTAATCATTTTATAGAAATTGAATCAAAACAAGGCAAAAGATCTAGTTAATCTTTATATTTTATCTGTCAAAAAAATCATCAGTGGATCTTCATGAAATTTTGTATGATGGTACTTGTTAACTATGACAAGGACAACAAATAGATGATAATGATACAGAGTGTCACTTTGATTGTTGTCCCATATTTCCATCAGTCCATCTGGATTGGCTAGTAGGTCAGAACTTTATAATGCCTTGATAAAATTTCATTGAACTTACACACATTAAGGTTCATCAGGACAGTTAGGACTTTTTTTAGAGAAAATCATAGTACCGGTATATGTAAAGCTCAAACGGCATATTATTAGGTCAAATAAAGTATAGTAGGACCCAGATATGGACATGCCGTATAATATTGACACACATATTAAGTTGAATATGATGTATATTTTCGGTACAATTTATTTCTGTTCAAAATGGATTTTGGATAAGGACAAAATATCCCTATTGTACCTCTCAAATGACATGTTTGTAAACATTTATAATCAAAATATAATTAAATGTGGCATGAGATTTGAGGCCATATGAAAAAGTGCAAGTAATATTGACCTAAAATTTGCTGTGTTCAAAAACGGAAAAAAAATTGAAAAATTCAGAATTAACCATGAAAATAATATCAATAATCAATAAGAATTTATTTTATCTAGGTCCTGCTGCGGTTTATTTTTGAATTTGATATGTAGTCTTTGCTGTACACATACTGAAAAATCTATCTAAAATAGAACAATTTTGAGGTAAAGGTATACATGAACTTAAAAGCTTATGAGGTTAGGAAGAAACCTATGGGGTTCAAAGATAATTTTGCCAGGCAGGACCTTGAACCATGCTCTTGTAAAGGTTCATCAGGACAGTTTGAATTTTTTAAGGAAATTTTTAGTATATGTAGAGGTTAAACAGCATATTATATGGTCAAATAAAGTATAAACAAGGTATTATTATAGAACAGAGTTTATTAAAAACTATAGAGTTGAAATGTAAATAGCTGTTGTAAAATCAATCATGTTTTTTTTTTTCAAGCTGTGAATTCTTCCTTCCAAATGTGGAAACACTAACGTGAACATTTTGCTATGTAGTTGATGAAATATGCAAAGTTAACATTGGTGTGACCATTCTGATATGAAAACACTCATGAAACGCTGGTGGGACCATTCTGGAATGACAACATTGATGTGACCATTCTGGAATGACAACATTGATGTGACCATTCTGGAATGGCAACACTGATGTGACCATTCTGGAATGACAACATTGATGTGACCATTCTGGAATTACAACATCTGATGTGACCATTCTGGAATGACAACATTGATGTGACCATTCTGGAATGGCAACACTGATGTGACCATTCTGGAACACTGATGTGACCATTCTGGAATGACAACATTGATGTGACCATTCTGGAATGGCAACACTGATGTGACCATTCTGGAATTACAACATTGATGTGACCATTCTGGAATGGCAACACTGATGTGACCATTCTGGAATGGCAACACCGATGTGACCATTCTAGAATGGCAACACCGATGTGACCATTCTAAAATGGCAACACCGATGTGACCATTCTAGAATGGTAACACTGATGTGACCAATCTGGAATGGCAACACTGATGTGACCATTTTGGAATGGCAACACTGATGTGACCATTCTGGAATGACAACACTGATGTGACCATTCTGGAATGACAACATTGATGTGACCATTCTGGAATGGCAACACTGATGTGACCATTCTGGAATGACAACATTGATGTGACCATTCTGGAATGACAACATTGATGTGACCATTCTGGAATGACAACATCTGATGTGACCATTCTGGAATGACAACATTGATGTGACCATTCTGGAATGGCAACACTGATGTGACCATTCTGGAATGACAACATTGATGTGACCATTCTGGAATGGCAACACTGATGTGACCATTCTGGAATGACAACATTGATGTGACCATTCTGGAATGGCAACACTGATGTGACCATTCTGGAATGGCAACACCGATGTGACCATTCTAGAATGGCAACACCGATGTGACCATTCTAGAATGGCAACACCGATGTGACCATTCTAGAATGGTAACACTGATGTGACCAATCTGGAATGGCAACACTGATGTGACCATTCTGGAATGGCAACACTGATGTGACCATTCTGGAATGACAACACTGATGTGACCATTTTGGAATGGCAACACTGATGTGACAATTCTGGAATGACAACACTGATGTGACCATTTTGGAATGACAACACTGGTGTGACCATTCTGGAATGACAACACTGGTGTGACCATTCTGGAATGACAACACTGATGTGACCATTTTGGAATGGCAACACTGATGTGACCATTCTGGAATGACAACACTGGTGTGACCATTTTGGAATGGCAACACTGATGTGACCATTCTGAAATGGCAACACTGATGTGACCATTCTGAAACGGTAACACTGGTGTGACCATTCTGGAATGACGTCACTGGTGTGACCATTATGGAATTTTATTTGGAAGTGATTCCTTTTTGGCTGTTTTTGTTTACTGAATCTTTTATAGTGTGTAAAGTTGTTTAGTTGTTGGTTTGTTTCATGCAAATTTGTCAGGGTACCAACTACTAAATCGGCCAATCAGATTTGGAACGTATGTGAAATAGTGCTTAGAATTCCCAAAGTAGTGATTTCAAGGTTCAATATTTTTCATAAAAATGTAAAATTTTGTAATATCTGCATATATTTAGAACATAGGACATCTCTGTAACATGTCCAACTGAAATTTATTAGATTTTAAGAAGACCTTAGTTTGCTTAAAGGGGGTATCCCAGGACCTTTACTTTGTGAAAATGCTGTCTGTAAATCGTTTCTATTTTTAGGCCACTCTTTAACGAGGAGATGGCTTTTCTCTATAAGGCTTTGAATGTGTTATGAAAATTTGTAAACAAACTAGATATATGTTAAGGATTCTGAGGATATATAATTGTCAAGAGGTTTTACTCAAGGTAAACTGGCTAGAGGGTTTTGAAAAACTGATTTTTAGCTCACCTGGACCGAAGGTCCATGTGAGCTATTACCATCACTTGGCGTCCGTCGTCGTCGTCGTCGTCTGTCGTCTGTCGTCGTCGTCTGTTAACAATTTTTCAAAAATCTTCTCCTCTGAAACTACCAAACAGAATTTAATGAAACTTGGTATGAATGATCCTTAGGGTGTCCTGCACCAAACTTGTGTTTTGATTTTTGATCCGTTAAAAAACATGGCCGCCGTTACTAAAAATAGACTAGGGGGGTCAGACTACTGTTTTTGGCTTATAAATCAAAAAGTATAAGAGATAGAGGAAATCTGAGGCCACGCTACTGATTCAGCATCAAAAGCTCTACAAAAGTCTCCATTTGGTCAAAGTTGTCAGATGACCCCTTATAGGGGTTACGGCCCCTTGAAGGTGAAAAATAGCATTTTTTCATGTTTTTGGCCTACAGAATGAAAACTATTGCAGATAGAGATTAGCTGTTGCTTGCTTAAATGTTCAGCTCATTTAACTCTACAAAAGTCTCCATAGGGTCAAAGTTGTCTGATGACCTCTTATAGGGGTTACGGCCCCTTAAAGGTGAAAAATAGCCATTTTTCATGTTTTTGGCCTACAGAATGAAAACTATTGCAGATAGAGATTAGCTGTTGCTTGCTTAAATGTTTAGCTCATTTAGCTCTACAAAAGTCTCCATAGGGTCGAAGTTGTCAGATAACCCCTTATAGGGGTTACGGCCCCTGAAAAATAGCGTTTTTTCATGTTTTTGTCCTACAGAATGAAAACTATTGCACATAGAGATTAGCTGTTGCTTACTTAAATGTTCAGCTCATTTAGCTCTACAAAATTCTCCATAGGGTCGAAGTTGTCAGATGACCCCTTATAGGGGTTACGGCCCCTGAAAAATAGCGATTTTTCATGTTTTTGTCCTACAGAATGAAAACTATTGCAGATACAGATTAGCTGTTGCTTGCTTAAATGTTCAGCTCATTTAGCTCTACAAAATTTTCCATAGGGTCGAAGTTGTCAGATGACCCCTTATAGGGGTTACGGCCCCTGAAAAATAGCGATTTTTCATGTTTTTGGCCTACAGAATGAAAACTATTGCAGATAGAGATTAGCTGTTGCTTGCTTAAATGTTCAGCTCATTTAGCTTTACAAAATTTTCCATAGGGTCGAAGTTGTCAGATGACCCCTTATAGGGATTACGGCCCCTGAAAAATAGCGATTTTTCATGTTTTTGTCCTACAAAATGAAAACTATTGCAGATAGAGATTAGCTGTTGCTTGCTTAAATGTTCAGCTCATTTAGCTCTACAAAATTCTCCATAGGGTTGAAGTTGTCAGATGATCCCTTATAGGGGTTAAGGCCCCTGAAAAATAAAGATTTTTCATGTTTTTGGCCTACAGAATGAAAACTGTTGCACATAGAGATTAGCTGTTGCTTGCTTAAATGTTCAGCTCATTTAGCTCTACAAAATTCTCCATAGGGTCGAAGTTGTCAGATGATCCCTTATAGGGGTTACGGCCCCTGAAAAATAGAGATTTTTCATGAATTTGGCCTACAGAATGAAAACTATTGCAGAAAGAGATTAGCTGTTGCTTGCTTAAATGTTCAGCTCATTTAGCTCTACAAAATTCTCCATAGTGTTGAAGTTGTCAGGTGACCTCTTATAGGGGTTACGGCCTCTGAAAAAAGCGATTTTTCATGTTTTTGGCCTACAGAATGAAAACTATTGCAGATACAGATTAGCTGTTGCTTGCTTAAATGTTCAGCTCATTTAGCTCTACAAAAGTCTCCATAGGGTCGAAGTTGTCAGATGACTCCTTATAGGGGTTATGGCCCCTTATAGGGGAAAAATGGTGTTTTTGGCCTATAGAATGAAAACTATTGCAGGTAGAGAAAAGCTGTTGCTTGCTTAAATGTTCAGCTCATTTAGCTCTACAAAAGTATAGGGTCAACATCAAGACCAGGTGAGCGATTCAGGCTCCTGGGAGCCTCTTGTTTAGTTGATTAAAGAGGGGGCTTGATTTAGTAGTTTGTACCCTGTCAATGTGCTGAAGTTTTAAACAAGCAGCAGTTTTTAGCTCACCTGACCCGAAGGGTCAAGTGAGCTATTGTCATCGCCATCCGTCCGTCGTCCGTCGTCCGTCGTCTGTCGTCCGTCGTCCGTCCGTTACTTTTTCAAAAATCTTCTTCTCTGAAACCACTGAATGGAATTTTTCAAAACTTGGTCCAAGTATTAATCAGGGCATGATGTTTAAAAATTGTGTTCGGCTTAATGATTTGATAACAAACATGGCCGCTGTTACTAAAAATAGAACATAGGGTAAAATCACATTCAAAGACTTATAACTTGAAAACTAGAACAGATAGGGAAAATCTGAAGGATCTTAGGCTCTTCAGAATCAAAAGCTCTACAAAAGTCTCCATTGGGTCGAAGTTGTCAGATGACCCCTAATAGGGGTTATGGCCCTTTTAAGGTCAAAAATAGCGTTTTTTCATGTTTTTGCCCTATAGAATGAAAACTATTGCAGATAGAGAAAAGCTGTTGCCTGCTAAAATGTTCAGCTCATTAAGCTCTACAAAAGTCTCCATTGGGTCGAAGTTGTCAGATGACCCCTAATTGGGGTTATGGCCCTTTTAAGGTCAAAAATAGCATGTTTTCATGTTTTTGCCCTGTAGAATGAAAACTATTGCAGATAGAGAAAAGCTGTTGCCTGCTAAAATGTTCAGTTCATTAAGCTCTACAAAAGTCTCCATTGGGTCGAAGTTGTCAGATGATCCCTAATAGGGGTTATGGCCCTTTTAAGGTCAAGAATAGCATGTTTTCATGTTTTTGCCCTATAGAATGAAAACTTTTGCAGATATAGAAAAGCTGTTGCCTGCTAAAATGTTCAGCTAATTAAGCTCTACAAAAGTCTCCATTGGGTCCAAGTTGTCTGATGACCCCTAATAGGGGTTATGGCCCTATTGAGGTCAAAAATAGCGTTTTTTCATGTTTTTGCCCTACAAAATAAAAACTATTGCAGATAGAGAAAATGTGTTGCTTACTTAAAAGTTTAGCTCATTAAGCTCTACTAAAGTCTCCATGTGTCGAAGCTGTCAGATGACCCCTAATAGGGGTTATGGCCCTTTTAAAGTCAAAAATAGCGTTTTTTCATGTTTTTGCCCTATAGAATGAAAACTATAGCAAATAGAGAAAAGGTGTTGCTTGCTTAAATGTTTAGCTCATTACTATGCTTTACAAAATTCTCAATAGGGTGAAGTTGTCAGATCTAGATAAGCCCTTATAGGAGTAACGGCTCTTTTAAGGTCAAAAATAGTTCATTTAGCCTCAGGAAAGTCTCTGTTGTGTCTAAGTTGGGACTTGACCCATTAAAGAAGAGACCATTATGCCTGAAGGACCAGGTGAGCGATTCAGGCTCCTGGGAGCCTCTAGTTTTTCTGGTTTTTTTTTCCATCGCGTGCATATATTTATATACTAGCAAAATTTCCTATAGCTACATAACAGAATTAAAGAGAGTGTGACAGGTGTATCAATATTCAGAAAACTCAGATTCTTTCTTTTATGTTCTTACAAACATTGATGTGGAACATTTATCTGGATAAATTGTCCTTTACAGAACTTTATTAATATAGTTTACATTGCAGATTCCTTTTTAGCTCACCTGGACCGAAGGTCCATGTGAGCTATTACCATCACTTGGCGTCCGTCGTCGTCGTCGTCTGTCGTCGTCTGTCGTCGTCGTCGTCTGTCGTCGTCGTCGTCTGTTAACAATTTTTCAAAAATCTTCTCCTCTGAAACTACTGAACAGATTTTGATTAAACTTGGTATGAATGATCCTTAGGGTGTCCTGCACCAAACTTGTGTTTTGATTTTTGATCCGTCAAAAAACATGGCCGCCGTTGCTAAAAATAGACCAGGGGGGTCAGACTACTGTTTTTGGCTCGTAAATCAAAAAGTATAAGAAATAGATGAAATCTGATGCCACCCTACTGCTTCAGCATCAAAAGTTCTACAAAAGTCTCCATTTGGTCAAAGTTGTCAGATGATCCCTTATAGGGGTTACAGCCCCTTAAAGGTGAAAAAAAGCGTTTTTGCATGTTTTTGGCCTATAGAATGAAAATTATTGTAGATAGAGAAAAGCTGTTGCTTGCTTAGATGTTCAGCTCATTTAGCTCTACAAAAGTCTCCATAGGGTCAAAGTTGTCAGATGACCCCTTATAGGGGTTACAGGCCCTTAAAGGCGAAAAATAGTGTTTTTGGCCTTTAGAATGAAAACTATTGCAGATAGAGAAAAGCTGTTGCTTGCTTAAATGTTCAGCTCATTTAGCTCTACAAAAGTCTCCATAAGGTTAAAGTTGTCAGATGATCCCTTATAGGGGTTGCAGCCCCTTAATGGTGAAAAATAGCATTTTGCATGTTTTTGGCCTATAGAATGAAAACTATTGTAGATAGAGAAAAGCTGTTGCTTGCTTAAATGTTCAGCTCATTTATCTCTACAAAAGTCTCCATAGGGTCAAAGTTGTCAGATGACCCCTTATAGGGGTTACAGCCCCTTAAAGACAAAAAATACTGTTTTTGGCCTATAATATGAAAACTATTGCAGATAGAGAAAAGCTGGTACTTGCTAAAATGTTCAGCTCATTTAGCTCTACAAAAGTCTCCATGGGGTCAAAGTTGTCAGATGACCCTTTATAGGGGTTAAAGCCCTTTATAGGCGAAAAATAGTGTTTTTGGCCTATAGAATGAAAACTATTGCAGATAGAGAAAAGCTGTTGCTTGCTTAAATGTTCAGCTCATTTAGCTCTACAAAAGTCTTCATTGGGTTGAAGTTGTCAGATGACCCCTTACAGGGGTTACAGCCCTTTAAAGGCGAAAAATAGTGTTTTTGGCCTATAGAATGAAAACTATTGCAGATAGAGAAAAGCTGTTGCTAGCTTAAATGTTCAACTCATTTAGCTCTACAAAAGTCTTCATAGGGTTGAAGTTGTCTGATAACCCCTTATAGGGGTTACAGCCCCTTAAAAGTTGAATAATAGTGTTTTTTGATTATTTAGAATGAAAACTATTGCAGATAGAGAAATGATTTTTCATGCTTAAACATTCAGCTCATTTAGCTATACAAAAGTCTTCATAGGGTTGACATCAAGACCAGGTGAGCGATTCAGGCTCCTGGGAGCCTCTTGTTGTGAACCATGATGATTTTTATTTGTCCTGTATTAAAGCAATAATATTCTTCCGTAAATGACTCTTTTCAGTGTGAGATGACCAGGTTGAGATGCGAGCACGTGCAGTGATCTCACACTGGTCAATTGATCAATAATAACCGCCGGTACTGATATTGATCGATGATGTCGACCAATGAAACGCATCGTTATTTTAAACTTTCGGTTTTTAGAATGAAGTCACCTTAGGTTTCAGAATTTAAAAATTAATTTCTTACGGAAGAAATAGGTACTTACACGCGTTCTTGGAAAACCGGCAATGATCTTTCACTCGTGATAGAATTTTTGGGGTCTTTTGACTCGTTCCGCTGCGCTCCACTCGCAAAAAGACTAAAAAATTCTATCACTCGTGAAAGATCAGCCGGTCTTTGCCAAGAATTTATGTAAGAACCTATAAATCTTTTGGTCCAAATCTCAGACTATAAAGAGATGTGAAATAAGTTCAAGACACAACCAATTTATATAAAGAATTCTAAAAATCGCAATGGAAAACAGCAATATATTCTGATTTCAAATTATCAATATTGAAGATTTGAGAAAACAAAGATGATATGATGAATATGATGCCTTTCAACCTTTGAAGGCAAATTATTTCAACTTGAAAGAAAGGAAACAAAACAAGGATTCACTGTCACATATATTTTATACATGTTTTCAATATATGATAAAATTCAATGGCGCTTTAAACACCAATATTATTTACAAGTTTCACAATCATAAATACAACATGTACAATGGCATTAAAGAATAAACTATTAATTAATTTTCAAACACAGACAAAATAGTTATAAAACAACTCATATCAAATCACATTTATTTAAAGAAAGCACTCATACACCACCTGATGCATATGAATTGTAGTTTATGCCTCAAGAAAAATTTATAAAAGTTTTTTGAATGGAACTAGAGTTTAAAATATTAAATAATTTAAATAACAATTGCATTTATACTGGGAGTATCTATCATTTTACACTCCTTAAGGTAGATGGGGTGTCTATCACTGAGCATCTATTTTGCACATCTATCAAAACATTAGAATTTATAATGCTTGTTATGCAAATTGATTTCTATTGTGTTAGGTAATCATCAAAATTGGTAATTATAACAAATATAAGGATTAAATACACCTTCTTTGCGAATTTCAATATTTTCCCGTACTTTTTAAGGGGAGATAATTTGTATAGAAATAATAGGGAAAAAACACATTTTTCACTTTTTTTTCAAAAATTTTGATGGTGAGCTTTATTTTTTATTTAGTATATTTAAAAATCCATCCAAAACAAAGATTTCCACAAATTTTAAGAAAAATCTATGGAGTGATTTTTTTTTACGTAAAAGAAATTTGAATTTTCCCTATTGATCTTATATAAAAAGTACTGAAATCATCAATTTTTCAAAGTCGTTTCTAGAAAAATTCTCGTGGTGAAGTTTTGATTTTATAGTCGAGATTTAAAGTACCAGTCTAGGACTTACGGTGGTCAAAATTTAAGAAAATTCTATGGATAACTTTTTAGACACCCCATCTACCTTAAGGTTAGTGAGGACACCTGACCCAAAAAAATAATTCCGAATTTAAAATGTCCAATTTTTGTATATATTAGTTTATTAATGCAAACATGTCCCAATTAGGGATAACAGCATACATTTACAATTCAAACATAAATACAGAGTTGAAACATACAATGTACAACATGAACAACAGAAAATACAGTAAATTATCTAGTATAGAGTATCAGGTATATACTTTATCTTGTGTAAAAATATTGGACCCTCTTTCTAGGCTTGTTTTACCAAAATTAAGGCTCAAAGTTTTCCCAAATTACTATAGATTATATAGGGAAGGCCAAATAATGAGCAAAAAATCCTGTTGCAGGAAAAATCTACGAATTTAAAATTTATTTTTATTTGTTAAAAATCAATGAAATACAATACATTTTGAAATAAAACAATAAAAACTGGAGGTCACCAGCTTACTTTTCTGTCTACAATACAAATCTTTGTAATTTTTTGGTCATTTTTCAAGTGGATTAATCTCCCTTGATTTATTTGAAAATTTTATTTATGAAGGAATGGTTGTTTTATTTGTGTTAAAATTTAATTATTTTGATAAAGTTTTATTAAATGAAACTATTTGACACAAGTTTCAAGGTATTTGTGACATTTGCACTTGTTTTTTGCATTTTTAGCTGTTTTTGGTCACATGACAGGTGTCCTCACTAACCTTAAGGATGTTTGCTGGTTAAAGTCATATTTTTAGAGGCCTCAGATTTTACCAACAATATATATTGTTAAACCCTTATGAAGTTTGTTTGATAATTAGGAATTGATATTTCATAATAGAAAATTTATAAATTTTTAATTCTTTTTTCATAGTTTTTTTATACGACCGCAAAAAATTTGCGGACGTATAATGGTATGATGCTGTCGTCGTTGTCGTCGTAGTCGTTGTCGTCGTCTGGGGACATTTGGTTTCCGTGCGATAACTTGAGTAAATATTGACCAATTGTTATGAAATTTTTATATGATGTTTGTAACTACTAGAGGAAGGTTCCTATTGTATTTGGGGTTGGTGGCCCCTGAGATAATTAAACTTAAAAAGTTTTAATTTTCTCAGGTGGCCCCTACCGTTTCAGAAAAAAAGGCCAAAAGGGGCTAATATGGGTGTATTGACAAAACTGTTGTAGAATGTTTATTATTCATTTGATTTTGAAAATTCTTTTTTTATTGAATTCCTTATTAAATTCTGTCAACAAAATGTCTAAATGGTTTTGATGTATATTGAACTGTTACATTGCTACAGGGGGCCAAAGACGGGCCACACCCAAAAAATCAACTTTTTTATTTGTGGTCCGATTTTCAAAATCTTTTTTCATTGGAATCCTTGTGAAAATCCCGGCCTGCATTTTTCAATCAGATTTGAAATATCTATTACTGTTTTTGAGATATAAGGGGTCGAAGGGGCAAAAAACGCCATTTTTAAAAGTTGGTCAAAGCAAATGGTTTTACACAAGATATTTAGCTGTAGTGGGCCAGCCAATTGTTATGAAGTTTGAATATGATGATTATATACACTGAAGGAAGCTTTTTATTGCATTTTGTGGTCCTAACCTTTTTTTAAAAAAGGGCCAAAAGGGGCTTAATCGTGTCAAAAATGTCAATGAATATAGAAATAAATTTTTTTTCTATCAAATGTTATTGTAAATATATATGTGTCAAATATGCATTTTAAAGTCCACCATGGGTTGCATGTGTAAAAAAGCTTTATAAGTCCACCATGGGCTGCATGTGACCAAAGCAATAGACTATCCATATTGGGCCTCCAATGTACAGGGTTCAACTTGTTGCGGTCGTACATGTATCATGCTGCGCTCGGCGTAGCTTTTTATTTTACTAAAGCTAGTATCATTAATTCTCAACCAATGTTAAAATAAACATTTCCCATTAAAGTTTTCATTTCTATTGTCTCATAACAGACTTCAGAACCAGATCAAATTGGTAACCTTGTCATTTTCAATTTAAGCAGCAAACATTATTATGACTTAATACTCAAATAAGTCCCGTGATGGGTCAGTTGGTGGTTGAGTGCTGTCATTGCTATTGACAGAAAAATCTAGTATACCAGAATCAATATTATCATTATTAGCATTTGTATTGTCATTTTTTTCTATACCATTATAGTCCATTTGAGTTCTATAAATCAACGAAAATTCTTTTAAATTTTTTTGTCTCTCAAATAAAATTTATTTTTTAAACACAAAAAAACTATTTATAAGTATACGAACTCTGATAACAAAAACCAAGATGTAATCTTCTAAAACAAAAAAGTTTTCCATATGGTCTAATGCTAAATATTTCACCAAATTTAATAATACCTAAAATGGTGTGTTTATCTGACGGAAGAGCCAGGTGTTGGACCCACCTGAACATAATTGAAAGGACTAACAAAAGGAGATTAGATGACCAATTAGCTCCACAAAGGAATTTTAAAGGTATACGGAGCAAACGCTGTTCTTGGTCACTAGGTTGTACTCCCATGGATTTCTATGAACTTTTGGTCCATTTTTACTATTAAGGTCTATGGAAAACATTTTTATTAATCATGCAAAAATTTTGAAATTTTTTGCCTGAGTTCGTATGCCATTAAAAGTCATGACATACTAAAATAGTTAAAATATTTTGCAAGACGTAAATTTACAAGCCAGTTTTCATTGATTTATGAAACTCAAGCGGACTATAACAATTTTTGATTTTCTTTTTATAATTTCTTTCATGATTTTTTTTTTTCAAAATAGTTTACAATTTTTTTTACTTCTTGGTTTTCAGAAACATCTTCATTGTCAATTTTAATTGAAATATTGATATTAGGTTCATAGAAGCTCAACTCCTCTCTTTCATCCTCTATGCAGCTCTCTAACGCATCTTTACAATAATCTATGTAGCATTGAGGGATTTGAGAATTTTTTATTTCAATATCTGAAAAGAAAGAAAAACACAGTTTAGTCTTAGAATGAATGATAAAAGGAGTCATTACTATAAGTAATCCAGGATTTATTGCATAGGTGCTCCCTAGTTTACACTTAACTCAAGAAAATGTAAATGATAGGGCAACCACCCTTGTTTGTTAACCTTGTCCTAAGTTTTAGATGCACCTTTGAATACATATATGTAAAGCATAATTTAATTGCATATATAAAAATTTTAAACTATTTTTTTTTCTAGGTGAAATAAAGTATGGAAGCTAGAAATATTTGATTAAGGAATATTGAAAGTCAGCACAGAATTATGTATGCTTTTCAGATAAAGGTCAGCAAGAAATTCAATTCTTCTGTAAATTTTTTTTGTTTTTTTTAGTTGAGATGAAAGGTGCAATTAATCTGTCAATTAGACGTCTTGTTTTCACTGAAAAATATTCTAAAAGCAATTTATACCTTGAAATTTGTCGATTCCTTTTACATAATTAGGGAATAATCTATTGCATGCTTCCATGCTCTCTGTTGCTGTAATTGTCAGTATTGCTTTCTCAAGCTTTGCTCTTTTCTCGTCCATTCTGCATTTTTTTACTGCCTCCTGTAGACTTTCTTGTAGTGCCAGTTCAAGATACTTGGATCTTTCACCCATCTCGATGCCTTGGAGTTCTTTTAACAGCTGAAGAAGAGAAAAAATAACCAGTAAATGATTGGAGTCCACCATCAATTTTAATGCTTCAAATTGCTACAAGTAATATAAGATAAACTTTGAAAGAAAAAAATCACAACTATCAAAAACCCTTAATACTGTGTGTAATTAAATGGTTTATATTTTCTTTAATAAATGTTTAATTGTGTTGTAATATATTTTATTTTAGGAAATAACTTGGATTTCTAATTATTTTGTAATAATTTACACAGGCTAAAGTTATTCAAACAAGCTAATTATTTTGTAATAATTTACACAGGCTAAAGTTATTCAAACAAGCTAATTATTTTGTAATAATTTACACAGACTAATGTTATTCAAACAAGCTAATTATTTTGTAATAATTTACACAGGCTAAAGTTATTCAAACAAGCTAATTATTTTGTAATAATTTACACAGACTAATGTTATTCAAACAAGCTAATTATTTTGTAATAATTTACACAGGCTAAAGTTATTCAAACAAGCTAATTTGCTTTGCCACATATTTTGCATTGTCCTTGTTTTGTTCATGATATTGGTGAAAATAAATCCTTTCAATCAAATGTTTGTTTAGATTATGTCATAAATAATATAAAGTTTATGGAAAGAAAATGAACTGTATTCACTGTAAATCAGAAAAAAAGTGCAAAGGTAAACTGAACAAAAACCCAAGACAAACTCACTGGATGAGTTGTAATTGTTGGGTGCAAAAAATGATGGCCACCAATGTCCTAAATCACAACGACAGGTTATGATAGGAAACTTGTTTGGAGAAGTTTCTGGTCATGATTTGGAGAGTAGTTTTCTGGTAATTGCTTTAATTTTTCATGTTTGTTTTCTTTCCTCATCTTCTTGGGAAAATCGGACAATGAAGTCAGCTGAAAATGGCTTGAGTTTATGAAACAACTTATTTCATTACAATATATTGTTGCAGATCATTACAATTTAATTTTTTGTTGACATGCACTGTTAAGCACAATTCAACATGTTTATAACAAAAAAGCCTATTTTTTTATGTACATAATACGACATGTAAAAAATGATGGCTTTTGTACATAAACATGGTCTTCGAAAAGTATGGTCCTCTGAAGCTGAAAACTTTTAATTAATTGTCAAATCGCACTTAAATAGGTAAATCAAAATCAAAAGATTGGTACTGTATCGTCAAAGACTCAATTTCGAGTATGTTCACCTTTAGCATGAATGGCTGTTGGAATCCTTGTTTTTTACTACCAGTTTGGTGTCTAATTTCTAAAGAGTTATCTCCCGCTTATAAAGGCGAAAATGTGCTATTAACCGAAAGCTAATATCCTTCCAGTCACATATTAAAGAATTAAAAATGCCCAAACTCATGAAAATTAGATATAATTTCAAATCATCGAAAAGCACAAAAAGTCTAGGGGTTCTTAACTTTTTTCCAGGTGTAAAATTCTGCGCGGAAGTCCTGGCCGCGGGTCACCGTGTTGTCGGGGGAAATAAATATATATTAGCTATGAACATATATAATAGCAATGAACTTGTTTTGTATAAGAACATTCTATTGTCTAGGACAAAGATAATAAGCAAGAAGTGTTGTTTTTTAAACTTATTAAACTTTGGAAATTAATCATGGTAATTAATTTAGTTTTTTGGCATCCAGAAGGAATCGAACCTTCAACTCACATATAGATGTGGTCCTCCAAGTAAATGCTTTATCAGAATTGTATAGTGGAATTGTACATGAGATTTGACTTTTACCATACGTGTGCCTTTGATACTTAGTGATATCAATTATCAAGTTGGTCTTCATTTTACCTCCACGTCAATAAATGGCATGTGTTAGGTCCTCTCTCTCTTCCTCTCTCCCTCTTTCACCTCTCTCCATCTCTCCCTTCTACCCCCTCTCTCTCTTCCTCTCTCTCCCTTCCTCTCTCCCTCCCCCCTTTCCTCTCTCCCTCTCCCCTTTCCCTCTCCCCTTTCATCTCCCTCTCTCTCATCCTCTCTCCATCTCTCTTCCTTAACCCCTCTCTCTTCTCTCCCTTCCTCTCTCCCTCTCTCTCTTCCTCTCCTCCACTCCCTCTTCCTCTCTCTCTTCCTGTCCCCTCTCTCTCTGCCTGTCCCCTCTCTCTCTTCCTTTTTCCTTTCTCCCTTCCTCTTTCCCTATCCCTCTCCCTCTCTTTCTACCTCTCTACATTCATCTATCCCTCGATCTCATCCTCTCTCCATCTCTCCCCTTCCTCTCTCCCTCTCTCTCATCCTCTCTCCCCCTTCCTCTCCGTCTTTCTCTCACTCTCCCTTCCTTTCTCCCTCTCTCTAATCCTCTCTTCTTCTCTCCCCCTTCCTCTCCCCCTCTCTAATCCTCTCTTCCTCTCTCTCCATCTATCCCCCTTCCTACCTCTTTCTCCCTTCCTCTCTCCTTTTCTTTCTCTCCTCTCTTCCTCTCTCTCCTCCCTTCCTCTCTCTCCCTTTCTCTCTCTCCCTCTCTCCCTTCCTCTCTCCTCCCTCTCACTTTCCTTTCCCCTCTCTCTCCCTTCTCCCATCCTCTCTCCATCTCTCTTCCTTAACCCCTCTCTCTTCTCTCCCTTCCTCTCTCCCTCTCTCTCTTCCTCTCCTCCACTCCCTCTTCCTCTCTCTCTTCCTGACCCTCTCTCTCTTCCTTTTTCCTTTCTCCCTTCCTCTTTCCCTATCCCTCTCCCTCTCTTTCTACCTCTCTACATTCATCTATCCCTCGATCTCATCCTCTCTCCATCTCTCCCCTTCCTCTCTCCCTCCTTTCTCCCTCTCTCTCATCCTCTCTCCTCTCTCTCCCCCTTCCTCTCTGTCTTTCTCTCACTCTCCCTTCCTTTCTCCCTCTCTCTAATCCTCTCTTCTTCTCCCCCCTCTCTAATCCTCTCTTCCTCTCTCTCCATCTATCCCCCTTCCTACCTCTTTCTCCCTTCCTCTCTCCTTTTCTTTCTCTCCTCTCTTCCTCTCTCTCCTCCCTTCCTCTCTCTCCCTTTCTCTCTCTCCCTTCCTCTCTCCTTTCCTCTCTCCTCCCTCTCACTTTCCTTTCCCCTCTCTCTCCCTTCTCCCTTCCACTCTCACCCCTTCCTCTCTCCCCCTCTCTCTTTTCCTCTTTTTTTCTCCTTTCTCTTCTCCAAGAAGGGCATAAGTGAGGAAAATGAAGGAGGCGAAAGGGAATGGAGGAGGAATGAAGGATGGAAGTAAGGGAAGAAAGAAGGTAGATAGGAAGAAGAAAAGAAATGAAGAAAGAGGGCTGGAAGAAGAAAGGAAGGAGGGAAGAAAGAAGGAAGATAGAACAGGAAGGAGTGAAGCGAGGAAAGAAAGAACGCAAGAATGGGAGATTGAGGAAAAATTGAAGGAGGGGAGAAGGATTGAGTAAAGGAAGGAGGGCTGATAGACGTTGAGAACAAAGGCGGGAAGGTAGAAGTGAATTAAGGAGGGATGGAAGGAAAGAAGGAAGGAATAAGCAAGAAGATGGAAGAGGGGGAGAGAGACTGTTAGAGGGGAAGAGAGAAGGAAGATTTGGATAAGGAAGAGTAAGGGATGATTGAGTGAGAGAAGGTTGGAAAGAAGGAACAAGGGAAGAAAGAAAAAATGGAACGAAAAAAAGGAAGAGAGAAAGGTATGGGAGAAGTGAAGGAAGAAGGGAGAGAAAGGGGGTGTGAGAAGAAAAGAATAGACACATAATGAAAGGGAATGGAAAAGGGAGACGTAGAAAAGAAGAAAGAGAATGGGAATAGGGGAAGGAAAAATAAAATGTGAAATTAAGTAAAAGGAAAATTATGTAGGGAGGAAGAGTAGGGAGAGTGAAGGAAAAAGTGAAGAAAGGAGGGAGGAAAGAAAGAGGGAAGGAATGAAATAAGAAAAAATGAAAGGAAGGAAGAAGGGAAAAAAGGAGGGAAGAAAGAAAGAAGTGAAGTAATGATGGAAGATATGAATAAGGGAGAGAAGGTTGGAGGAAGAAAGAAGGAAAAGAAGATAGGAATAAGGGATAGTAAGGGAAGATTGGGAAAGACTGTTGGAGGGAAGGCAGAAAAAAAAGGGAAGTTAGAAGAAAGATAGGAATAAGGGGGAGTAGGGGAAGAATGAGGGAGAGAAGGGATGAGGGTAAAAAGGAAAGAAGGAAGGAACAGATGAAAAGAAAGAGAAATAACTAAGAAGGGAGAAAGGGAAGATTGAACAGAAGTGAGTGAATGAAAGGAAGGAAGAAAAAAGAGGAAAGAGAGTGCCAGGAAGGGAAGAAATAAAGAGAAAAAAAGGAGAGAAATGGAACAAGGTTGAGATGGATACTTTGGTTTCATAATTATTCGTGGGGCATCAATTCGTGGTTTTTGTGGGTGGCCTTTAACCACGAAATTTGATCTTCACAAAAAGAAAATTTAACATTGACCTTTATGCTGCAGACTTCAAAACCATGAATTTAAGATATCACGAAATGGTCCCTTTTCACCAAGCCACAAAAATTGGTATCCACGAAAATAAATGAATCCACGGCATTATAAGGAATAGAAGAAAGAGAAGTAGATAAGGAATTAAAACAGAGGTGAGGGAACAAAGCAAAAAGAAATGAGAAAAAATGAAGAGGCAAGGAAGAAGGAAGAATGAAGCGAAAGGAAAGAATGAAAAGAGTGAAAAAGTAGTAGTGGGGTAGAAATAAAGATTAGGGAAAAAGAAGAAATAGAATTGTAATGGACAGATGGAAGAAAAAAGGGAGAGATGGAAGCAAAATAATGGGAAGCGGTAAAAAAGGAACGAAAAAGTTAAAAGTTAGGACAGAATGAAGGAAGAAAGAGGTAGGGTCAGGAGTTAAAGATAACAGGACAGAACGAATAATGGGAATGATAAAGGCGGAATAAATACTGAAATTGAAAAAGTAAGATTCAAGCTAAGTTATTCTGTAATGGACAAGGAGATGTGTAGGGGAAGATTTTTTTTCAATGTACGTCTTGAGATCTTACTGTGTAACAATATTTGACTTGAGACAAGTGTGTTTTAGTTCAATGAATTTCATGAACTTGATTATCCAAATTACAAAATAATTCAATAATACATCCTGAAATGCTTGGAGGAGGTGCAAGCATTCAAATCAATTTCAAAATCTCTGAATTTACAATTATTCATAACTGATACTCACAAATATCAGATAACACAGTAGTTTTTGACAAATCTCTATCATGCTTATTGAAAGAAGCATTTTTCAGATGGAAAAACTTTTTTTTTTCCAAAGAACTATTTTCAGAGTAAAAATATGTACGGCAGTAACATTTTCTGTAAGGTTTTTGAGCACCCCCATATCTCAAGAACTATAAGTTCTAGGTTGATGGAACTTGGTATGCATATGTCCAAGTAGTAGCTTAGCACAGTTGCATCCCCATCTTTTGACCTTGACCTTGATTTTTCAGTTGAGTGACTTTGTTAATACATATATAATAGCAATGTTCAGGTTTTGCGAGCACTTCCATATCTCAAAAACTTTGCAAGAACTATAAGTCATAGGTTGATGAAACTTGATATGCATATGCCCCAGTAGTAGCATTTGCATCCCCATCTTTTGACCTTGATTATCTGGTTGAGTGACTTTGACAGTTTTCAATATATATAATAGCAGTAACTTCATGTATTTAAATGAGGGACATTAAATAATCTTAAGAATGCAATTCAGATCCTCCATTGACAAATTCATGAAAAGGAGTAGGGGCGATAAGGCCCTAATTTAGCCTAAAAATATGAAGGTTGTGCAAAGGTTTTTCCCTATTAATTCTATACAAATTATCCCCCCTTAAAAAGTCAGGGAAAATATTGAAATTTGAAAATAAGGTATATTAATACCAATATTTTGTGGTATTTGTCAATTTTGATGTTTAGTGAGTCCAAAAGAAACCACTAAAAATTACAAACATATTAAAATTCAAAATTATGATAGATGTGCAAAAAAGATGCTCAGTGATATATGGATATAGACACCCCATCTACCTTAACTCTAAAACTGGAGGTAAAGGTAATTTTATTCAATTCTAGAAAAAATTCTATAAATAAAAATCCATATGGAAAAAGACTACCCATTGCAATTATTTTGAAATTTTTGTGTGATGTTGGATTTTTGTGCTTGCAAAGAATTAATGGCATTAAAAACTTAGGGGTCAATGTGCTTATTATTGAGCTATTTGCAAACAACAGCCATTTTTCTACCATTTCTGATTATTTTTAGGCTATTTTCATGATGTCACAATATGTACCAGTCATAATCTCTTTCTGTAACTGTATTGTATGCCCATCAATTGTTTCTCTTTATCTTAAGTTAATATGCTTGCTTGTACTTTTATGAATCTATCAGTGATTGTGATATATCTTGGTTCTTGATATTTTTCAGGAAATAATGCTTGGGGACTGTAGTATTGTACTGGTTGGAGGGTCAGACAACATGAGCCAAGCTCCTTACTCTGTCAGAAATATCAGATTTGGTACCAAGCTGGGACAGGAACTAAAGGTTTTAGCATTTATTTGTCTTTGTGAGAATAGTTTTGAAATGTCTGACTGTAGATCAATTTTAAAACTAAAAGTCAGACAGTATGATTCAAGAAGCACTTTGATGTTACAACTCTAAAAATACTGTAGTAATGAAGGAATAAACTTAAAGATCAATGTTAACTTTGTTTCTGCATACTGTAAACCAAGAAATTTTTTTGCTGTCTTTTTTTCACTGTAGGATTGTTGAATATTAATTAGTTCGCACAGTTTTAAATTCGCACCGTATAAATGTTATTGCCCATATACTTTAATGAAAAACAAATATATTTGCACCGTTGAAGTTTTGTGCTAGCAATAACAACAACAAAAACTGCAAAAATAAAACTGCTGCACGGGTTTTACCGTATGACTGGTAATTTTTGTGGTAATTTAATTTTTGCATAATTATTTCACGGTTGATACTCGGTCGCAAAAATTAAAATCGCATAAAATTATGCAGTGTAAATATTTTATCTGGCATTATCTAAAGTATATTTAACATACAATTTTGGCTCCCGCAGGGTTAAAAACGACCTGCAACCTGAGGGCTTTTTAAGGACGACTTCCGACCTACAATAAAATCGACCTATGCCAAAAAAAACGACCTGCGACCGCCGCCAAAATATGCCTTTTAAAATGGACCATGCGACCTGACCTCAGACCCCGGGGGGTTACTCCCTATATACCAATATACGGGATGTGCATTTTTTATGGGTCCATTTTTCACAATTTTTTACATAGATTTGGGTATCCTTTTTAAAGCAGTACACATAGATTTGGTACCCATTTTTGTTGATGTCTACATAGGCATGAGAGTCAAAACAGAAAAGGTGCCATTGACTTGGGTCTTTTGTGTTTTTGGGATACTTAACTAAGTTAATATCATATTAATAGTAGGACATATGGAAACTCCTTATTATATTTCTGACTTCTGACACTCAAATGCCTCAATAAAGCCTCTTTGCTTCTTGCAGATGGAAACAAATAACCATTTCCCCAAAAGGTGATCAAAGTATGCTAATCAGTTTCATGTGTCTATGACCCGAAGGCTGCAGCATATTCCAGTGTGGATCGTTCAATGGTTTCATCGGCTCTTGCTTAGACAGTTCCTTGTGGCAAACCAGAAAGAAAATCGATAGTGGTGGATGTGTATCAATCAAGTATTTCAAATCTAAATATTTTTGTGATATGACCAACAACATACCAGTATGATAAACAATCCTTTCAAAATTTCTTCAAAATCCATTCAGCGACTTCAGAGGGGTCATCCCCACAAAGTGTTCCTGTGCCCAAAATGCACAAAGTCCAAAAAGTCCCATTACTATATAAAAATTCAAATCGAAATGACATTGACATAAGATCATCAACATATCTTAAACAATCTTACAAATTTGAGCTGTCTCAGAGGAGTTGTGCACACAAAGAGTTCCTATGACCTAAAATTAACAAATCAATAGAGTTCATTTTCTCCTATTCAATTTGTTGCAATACGATCAACTACATATCATGGACAAATAAACCAACAAAATTTCAGCAAAATCTGTTCAGGAGGACAAGTATTATTATAATCATCAAAGATTAAACTTTGTGTCAAAATTGATATAAATCCCCACTGTACATAGAAGCCAATATATTGGTTAAGATGTGGGCAGACTAGTTATTTTACTAGATTCGTTGGAATAGTTTATTTTAAACAAATACAAAAAAGACATTTTACAAAGAATTGAATGCTTATTAATAAATCAAAAAGAAAAGTAACATAATATACAAATAGCATATACAATTAGTGTATATGAATAAAAAATATCAAAGTTGGAGTATAATGTATAAAATAATAGAGTATGCACTTGTGTATTAAGGTTGAAATTGTACACAACCAAAACATTAGAATTATTTTTTTTCACCAAAAATCTCAATGATATGTAGATTTCATGTGTAATGTACAAACAAATATTAATTGAGGGTAAGCTGGCATCTTTTCTTTAGGATACAAGAATAAGTTGAAACAAGGAATTCTTTTAACAAGCTCACAAAAGGATATAATCCACTTCACAAATAGTCCCAATTATCTCCCCTGAATGATATCAGACAGCAATGATTTTTTTTTTTGCACATCTTCATAAAAAAAGAAAAGTTCCATCAAATCTATAAAGCGTATAGGAGTTGCACTTATGAGATGTGTGTACAGAAAGAAAGACAGGATGAATACTTTATATCCACTGACCCCAGGGATAAACAAGAATATGTCCAAAAGACATAATGCCCCATCTTGCAACATTTATTTTTCCCCGCAATCACCAAATAATGGAGTTGATTTCAAGAGTATGATTTTATGATGATTAAATGATTTAGAAGTTTCATGATACCTTACTTCCTTCATGGTAAAGTAACTTCAACCTAAGTATAACACCCCCTTTTTTGTGATCAATCAACCATGATTTTTATTATAATGTTTGTTTGTTCATATTTTGATGTATATGTGTATAAAGATTCATGATGTTACCACAATTCCTTCATATGGTAAAATTATACATAACCCCAAGTATAACATCCCCCTTTTTATGACCAATCAACCATGAAGTTGATGAGACAGGTAAATGATGATCTTTGTTTGTTGATACCCTGATGATTTACATGTACATATGTTGTGTACAAGTTGCAACTTTGTACATGTTGCAACATGTACAGATAAATTGTACAAGTTAAGAAAAATATTGGATGCCCTCTACATTATTAGACACAACTTATTTTTTGCAATCATAAATAAGAATGGAATATTTAAGTACATGTAAAAGTGTATCATGAAGTTCATAATCAAGTCTATAAAATACAACAAGTTTTAAGAACTTCCAGTGCATAATGATGGCACTAGAAGTTCCCAGACTTTGGTGTTTTGATTTCAGCAACAACACTTTAAATGCTCTTTTTTGTCACTTCATTAATACTATTTATTAAATATTTAGGATAATATTTCTTAAAATTGGCATGCAGAATTCGACCAAAAAGTGTTAAATCTCATATGTCTTCTTTGGGATTATATGTACCTGACAAAAGACAAGCATGTCATATTTTGGTTGCAACTTGTACACAACATATACAAAGATTCATGATAATTCCAAACTTCCTTCATGGTAAACCAACTTCAACCTGATTTGAAACGGACAAACGAACCAAAACAATATATGCCTCCCTTCTTTCGTAAATGGGCATAAGAAATAAAATATTTACCCCTAATTTCAATTCTATCACACAAAAGTTGATAAAGTACCATTCTCTTAAATATTGTCTGTCAAGTCACAATCTTTCCACTAGGAACTGAGATACATGATTTGTGAACCTGTAAATTTCTAACTCTTAAACACTTTTTAGAATAAGGTGAAATCTATGATTTATAACATAAAAACAACAACATAAAACCATAAAATCGTTTCAAATGGGTCAAAAAGATGTGTGTATTGCGTAAATTGACAGTGATATGAAAACTGGGTGAGTTTAAATCACTGTGAATGGTGTCCTTTATAAATGTCGCATTAATTTTGTGTGAAATGCACATTACTTGATAAGTTTAAAATCTTAACTTTCATGTATATGTACTTCATTGAAGATAGAAATATGGATTTCTTAAGACTGATTTATGTACATGTAACAATACATGGATTTTTTTTAAAGCTTGAATTTTCAAATATATAAAAATCATCACGAACAGGACAAGCATAAAAAAATACACATTACAGAAAATTTATCACAGAATTTCAAGCACAATGAATATAAAGCAACACTTCAGATATTTTAAATGGCATAAATAACATCAATCAAATAATTTTTAAGAGACACTTCCATTAGGCAAAATATAAAAAAATATCTAGTTTCCCAGGCCCCTGTCTCATCTGTTCTGAGGCAGACTCATTGTGGACCTTTTCATTGCATTTTAATAAAATAAAAAGAAAAAAATCACCTGCCTTATCACTTTTTAGTGTATTTACATAGTAAAAATCTGCCTCATTCGTTTCAATTTATGGACCAATAAAAAAATAAATAAGAATAGAAGAAATAAAGGTAATAACAAAATTACCAATCTTGAGAATCTATCTCAAATGTCCATAAGACGAGACAAAACAATGAAGACATACCAGAAAAGTTGAAGACTGCAATGGTCCTGACTCGTACAGGCATTTCAAAAGAAAAAGTGGGTTAAACCAGGTTTTAAGGCGCGCCAAAACTCCTTCTTCCATCACCATCTTTAGGTATGGTAGTTACACAAAACACAACAGGTTTGTGATGACAAAGCAGGGATGCTAATTATATAAGGTGATCATCTCAGTACATCAACCAGCGAAACACTAATCAAAGCAAAACTAACCATTTTGTCTAACATGATATTTAATTTTTCTACCAGTGGCTGATAATGAAGAAAGATTTTTTTTAGAGATTGTATGAGATGTATTTTCTTATAACCTTGGTCTAATAGTCGGTTAGGGAGAAACGGTGTTGGATCCAAAAATCTGAAAAATGTGTACAAGCCCTGGCATAACAAATTAGTTGTGAAATATAGACACTGTATGCCAGTGATGTTGGTTTGTTACTTTCCAGGTTAGGAAAATTAATAATTTTAGAATTAAAATCGTTTCTTTTTTCATAAACTTTTTACTGAGATGACCATCCGGGTCAAATTCGAGATGACTCAGATGAAGATTCAAGAATGATGTAAAGCAAGTGGATTCTGTGGTTTCTTTAATCTCTATATATTGAAGGAATCCATCAGCCAAACGACTAGTTGTTGGCAGAGAGGACGTCATCAATATATCTGAAAGTGAGGTTAAATGAGATTAAATCGACTCTTTCATCTTCTTGTTCTTTAAGAGTTCTGAAAAAATTCAGTCTCGTAAGAGTAAAAAAAAACAAGTTGTCCTCCAAATGGGACAAATGAGAAAATGAGATGTGGAATATGTGTACGTGACACAACTCCCTGCTTCATCTGTTTTTGACAAAAATGGCCTGAGAAGTGAAGATTTATTTTACATGGCCTCAGGTGTTGAAAGAATTTTTGTTCTGAGTATATACATGCAAAGATCAACAATGAACATGGAATGTAAAACAATGAAGAATAACTTACTTGTACATGTAACATAATCTTTAATCCTTTATTTTTGTGGTTCAGAGCATTATTTACAGTGATACGATACAGTGGTTTCATTACTTTTTGTGGGGTACCAATTTTCATGGTTTTTGTGGTTGGCAGTTAACCAATAAAATAAAAACCTAACCAAGTGTAAATTTAATATTGGTACTTCAAACCATGAAATTAAAACCCCAACAAGAAGTCACCTTGAAAATTAATTAATTAACAGTAAGTGGTGACAAAAGTTCATGGATATTTCCCGTTCATATACATATTCAATGAAATGCTTTGAATTCAAGGGGATTTTGTAGATGACATTGAAATATTTTTCAAGACACTGGTTTTGCAGTGAACATAAATATTCCAGTAGGATTTACATTAAATGCAATGACAGATGACAAATCATGTCGTCCTAGACTGTATCCATCAAACACTTCTTGTAGCTCATAAATTCCTGAGTCTAATCCATAATACTCTAGGGGGTATTTGAACTTGATGTAGTTACCTATCTCTGCAGTGTATATCACAGCAATGGCCATACTACCCTCGGGTAAAATTGGCTTGGTCCATATCTGTATATGTTCCTAAGGAAAGCAAACAAATTATAACATGATATGTTAAAATTTAAAATAATTTAATAAATATGTCAAAGGGAAAGTGGGGATTTCATGTAATCACTGGCCATTTTAGAGAATACATGTATTCTCTAAAATATCTAGGGATTACATGTAATCCCTGATTTTAATTTTTTTTTACACATTATCACTGAAAGTAAAATTGTATATACATGTAAATAAGACATTTGTGCTGCTGTTTCTGATGATTTAACACTTTTTTACTATTGGAGTTAAAAACAACCCCAAAATGAAATTTATCATTCTTCATTATGGAATTTCGGTTAATATAAAATATTTCAGTTTAGGCATTATAAAGAACTATGCAATACTTGTGAGTGGTATTTGTCCAAAAATACTACTTGAGAGGCCGATTCAAAATTTTACAAGCCGTATGTCGAGTGAAATTATCAGCCTCGAAATTAGTATTTTTGGCAAATACCACTCACAAGTATCGTATAGTTCTTTAATTCCACCGCATATCCTTTGTATCAAATCAAAAACATTGCAATAGATGTTTCTAAATCAATGCCGATATAAGGTCATATGATTATCAACATGTGTGAAGTCACAATATTACCTATAGTAATATATTTTTAGAATAGGGACTTTCCGCGATTACCGTGGTAATAATAAAATACCACGACACTTGAAATGGCAGGAAATAAAATCCAACGACAGCTTCAATTAATTCCGGATATATTGAATATGCTGAAAAATACTAGGTTTGTTGACCAACAAAAACACGGCATTATTATATAAGGTAGAATTATGCATAAGATTATATCATGAATCTGGAATAGAACTTTTCAGTTTGCCCTATTTAGACCAATTAAGAAATGAATAAAATTAGGTAAATATCATGGTTTCTTAGGGACCAGCCATTTAACTTGAAAAGAGGGATGTTTTTTTAACTGATAAGAAAATGTTCTTTAGTGTAAAGATCCGGAAAAATAATTATTTTTAAACTGTCTCATGACAAAACATCTTTTTATCATCATGTCAGAATATTTTATTCATCACAAATCAGCTTCAAAGTATTTTTTAAAGAAAACAACAAGGACCCCCTTCAAGTTAAATGGTTGATCCCTTAAGTAATGTGTATCAATTTGAAAGTGAAATATCCTGGTATATGTCCTGCATATACAGTGATATATGAAGAGTTCTTTAAGTATAAGAAGCTAGAACGACCTTGCTTTATCTTGGGACAACAAAAACAAATCCCACAATATTCTGACTTTTTTTTATCAAGCATCTTGGTTTTAATGACATTTTGGGAATTATTTTGCTAATGTTTTATTTACATTTTAGGAACCCTTTTCCATTTAACAATATTGTTTGAATTTTATTTTTTTATGTAAATGTTAATTGTTCTGGTCAATGAAATTTAGTTTAAAATATATGTGGTACACAGTACCACTGAATCAAATCTAACAGCTACTCTACTTCCTAGGATCTCAAGAAAACCTCAATTGCTCTTACAAAATCTAAAATCATGAGTTAAGTGTCATTCAAGCGAACTGTGAATATCATAAGGTGTTCACACTAGAACTCAGATTTTTCTTAAGATAATGCCTTATGTAATCAAAACAAGAAATCCTGTGAGGGAGCTCATAGAAGGATACCCCTGCTTCATATTGGACTCTATATTCCCAAAATCTTCAATTTCAATTATCTCCCCTGAATGATATCAGAGTGCGTTGAAAATTCTTCATGCATATCTATATGTGATGCACTTTCTTCACGTAAAGTTTCATCAAAATCTATTGAACAGTTTAGGAGGGGAGGAGAAGCACTTATAAGGTATATGGACAGACAGACGTACAGACAAACAGATAGGGTGATTCCTATCTAGATTACAAAGTAAGCTCCAATCATACAAGTGTGGCATTTACATCATTTTTGCAAATAATTCCTGGGAAATGGAGCAAAATGCTATCCTCAACCTGCAGCAATGTGAAAGACTTTGCACAAGGTTTAAGATATCACTTTGACTTTTGAATGAAGAGCAGCAATCTAAGCACTGATTCTTTGCATTATTTAAAAAAAAAATTTTAAATGTGGTTTTGTGCTAAGCATATTTTCTCCTTTTCTATTTGATTTTGCATTTCCATCAAGTTTAAAAGTATATATATAAATCGTACCATCAATTTGATAGCTTTTCCCTGTATCCCCATGGGATCTTGATCAATTGCTATGAGCCTCTTGTTTAACAAGAGGTCCCTGGAGCTGTTTCTTATATTTCTTAGATCATTGGCCATCAGAAGCGGGGCAGCAAACATGCACCACATTCCAAAATGTGTCCGTTCCTGATCTGGGCTGAGTCCATAGTTACCTATTACTAACTACAACAATTCTTTCGTTTTTAATAATATAGAAATAAAGCCATATTTTTGGTTTGTTTTGTCAAATTATAAGAATTTCCAAGTTAATCAACTTTTTCCAATTCCACCATTAATATATCTTTATGTATTTCTATCCTAAAACCACAAGACACACATTATTGTTATGATTAATTTCCACTTGCTGATAAGTTTAGTTGATTTCTTATGTTTGTACTTTGTTTTGTTGTGCATTTCATTTTTTATTAGTCTTGTTTTGACTTTGTCTTGGCCATTTCAGACTTGCTATACATAGGTCCATGACTGACCAAAAAGTTTTGTTCCCCCCTTATTTTCATTTATTTCTCAACACTCATTCTCTTTATCACATACAATAAATAATACATTTCATTATCAAAACAAATCGGAGTAATTCTATCTCTAGGACAAAGATAAGCTGAAATTTACTGTTGATTTTTTTCTCAACTTAACATTTACCCAGTAGCTTATACAATCCACAAAGACATATTAAATCAGACTTGAAGAATTTTCTATCATATTATTTTTACCATATCTGGATCATTCCATCCCCCAGGGCCGTGATAAGCAGAGAAGTTGTCATGGTTTTGTCCCCACCAGTTAATGATGCCAATAATACTATCCCATGAGTCCTGTATGTCGTTGACATAACATCTCCAGGCATTACACGTCTTTCTGATCAAGGCATAATCAACCTGAAAAATTGAAGAAAAAAAAACCCACTCACTAAATTTGGGTTAGCCTAATATAACCTTTTGAAAATAAATACACCTAAATGCCCCACTTTAATTAATATTGAAAAGATTTTCGTTATGCTTTTTATTTGTTACATTGTCTTTTTTGTCTACTGATTTTTGACATCATGTGCTTGTAGACAAATATGAGATTTCTATCTCTCAGATTAGCACAGATATTGGTTTGACATAGAGTTAAGTAATGTCATCCTTTCCGGATTTGACCAACACAAATATTTTTTGGCAATGTGATAGGTGTGCTATAGCAAGCAGGAAATTCTTACTTTTCCGGAGCACCTGAGTTCACCATGAGTTCACCATGCTAAATGCAGTTATGAGTGTTTTTTGTTTGTATTGTGGTTTGTTTTGTTGGGATATTTTTTTTTGTCTAAAAATTTTGTCTTTGTCTTTTCAGTATAATGATGTTTGATTACAACTTTGATACACCTTTGCTTCTTTGACTTGGCCAATTTGGACGAATGACAATCAAATGCCCAACAGGTACATTGTACTTCTAGCAGCAGCATATTTATCCACCATATAAAGGTATGCTAATAAATCTAAATATTACCTTGGTGTGGGCTATATAACTATTCCTAGCCCATGGACAGGCATACACCATAAATCTAAATATCTACCTTGGTGTGGGCTATACAGTCAGGGGACCAACTTGTAGAAGTCAGAATAGATCTTACTTGTACCAGTAAGATTCTATTTATGGTTTCTTACTCTGTAGAGTCAGATCCAATTCTGACTTCTATGGGTCAGAATGAATCTGACTTGTTAGAGTAAGAATTGTTTATATTAAATTTGCTCCAATATTCAATGTTTTTGAAATAACATTTCTCAAAACCAATAAATCTTATTCAAATTATTTCACAAGGTCAACAATGACATCCTGCATTTAGGATGAAAGAATCATGAGCAAATAGGAAACAGATTGACTGTAAAGTTTCAATTATCATCAAAGAATTTCATAGCTAATTATCTAAGACTGTCATTTATATCCACAGTTTTGAACACCAATGTGGTTTATACTAGATAAATAATTGTTATTTAATGATTTAAGCATAATTAAAGACCATGGTGTTCACGACCGCCAAAGTAGAGAAATTTACTGCCAAAGGAGGGCAGTAAAATTTTGATTCTGACTTGTACAAGTAAGAATGATATAAAAAAAAATCTAAATTACAAACCCATGACTATTTTGTAAGATTTATAAATAGATCTCAGTATATAGAAAAGGAATTTAACCATAGAGAATATCTCTGGATAAGAGACTTTGATAAAAAGACATTCTAGTATATTCTACTCGTAGAAGTCAGATTGAAATTTCTAAAAAAAAGGACAAGATAACTCTAGTTTGTTTAATCTGACTTGTACAAGTAAGATTGAATCTGATCATTCTGACTTGTACAAGTTGGTCCCCTGACTGCTATATAACTATCCATAGCCCATGGACAGGCATACACCATAAATCTAAATATCTACCTTGGTGTGGGCTATATAACTATCCATAGCCCATGGACAGGCATACACCATCAATCTAAATATCTACCTTGGTGTGGGCTATATAACTATTCATAGCCCATGGACAGGCAAACACCATAAATCTAAATATCTACCTTGGTGTGGGCTATATAACTATCCATAGCCCATGGACAGGCAAACACCATAGGTCTACCAGTCTTGTTTAAGAAAAACTCCATGGCAGGATATCCTACAAACAGAATCAGGAAAGGTTTTTAGGGAAATTCTTAGTCTATATTTACTCTCTGTACAAAACTGTTGGATATGGTGGTTTTAGTGTGAAAACTTTTACGATGAAGTTTCCTAATACATTTTGTATTGTAATTCTTCACAGAAATATAGGGTCTTTGTGACTTTGTCCATCTTATATGAAACAATATCTATCCAAATATCAATGAGAGTTTATGAATTGTTTTTTGCTGTTGCATCCATGACTTTTGATGGATTCCTTGAAAAGGAAGTTCTTGGCCATTTAATATTTACTCAGGTTTTCATAATACAATACCAAATTGGGTATTAACACAGTTGTATATCAATATTTCAAATAATAACCTGTCATCAGCAGCATTTGAATCAAAACATAAGAAGGTCAAAATCCAAAAGTATTGAATGAATTCATGCTATGAAGGTACTCTGTGATGGTACAGTTTTGTGCATCACTTAGTTTTGGAATATTGATAATTGGAGTTTTACAATACAGATTTTATGGATTACTATCATTAAATAGAGTGCATACACTATAATTTTATTCATATTGGCAAAACAGTTTGTGTTTATTGTTCAAAAATTTAATTGCTGATACACATTATACCCATACCAAAAGCATCACAATATTGTCCTATATAAGTGTTCTTCCTTTATTTTTTTTCATATCTAATTAAGACATGCCTGACTATGTGTCATGCATATCAACAAAATATTGAATCCTGTCTAAAGCAAACTCCTTTCAAAATCTTTTATGAAATCATTAAGAATAGACATTTGTTCAGTTTTTAAAGGTTAATGTGTGTAGAAATAAAAAGAAGTGACTAAAAAACTAGTTTGGTTAAGACAGGTTTTTCATTTTCATGATTCTGTTTATAATAAAAGTTTTACTGCATGAGAATAATATACCGTATTTCATATCACTATGTGCAGCATTACAATGGTCAAAGAAAACATAGTCAGCTCCCCAGTCAGCAAATGTCTGGGCGTCTGTCTGCATGTAGAACTCACTCCCAACATAGCCTGCACAAGTCTCAGTTCCAAAATCTTCATAAATACCAAACTTAAGGCCTTTAGAATGGATCTACAAAATCAGAAGAAATGATTATTTTATAGTTATAATAACACAAAATACACTTACAAGTGCAATGATTATCTATGTGTTCAAGATTTTTTTTTTATTCTATGGAGTTCCATGTTAATGAATCAGACTATATTGCACTTCAATACTCCAAGGTCAAAGTGGTGATATACATGTGTAGTACAGTCAGAGATCCCACTTAAACAAGTAAACAGAATTTTACTTCTTTAGGTAAACAAAAATTTACTTGTTTAAGTAAAGTATTTTTCTCTGAGCCAAAATTTACCTATACAAGTAAATTTGAAAAACTTTGAGCTCATTTTACTTGTTACACAATATTTTTACAATCAAACTGATAATTTTCTTTAAATGTTTACATCATCTGCTCTATGGTCCATTAAAAATTTCTGATGCGCATGGCTGTCTTCATGGTGCACACAGCCTTTGAAAATTGCCCTCTTGGGACAATAAAAGTTGATTATTTCTCAATTAACTGAAGATAACAGATAATCTCAGTCTGGTAAAGGTTGCTAATACTTTTAGCCATATAAATAATCATGAATGAAAGTAAATTGAATGACTAGATAAAGATAATTAAGAAAATAATGATTTTCCATCATTTTACTTGTACAAGTAAATTAGTGAAAGTCAAAATAAGGGAGACAATTTTAACTCTTAAAAGTTTACCTATAGAAGTTAAAATCTGTTTACTTGTACAAGTGGGATCTCTGACTGTAGTAAATGATAAAACATGAAAGAACTACCGGAAAGACTTACTGCATACATTGTAAATGCTCCTCATAAATTAGTTTGGAAACAAATTTACAGAAGATCAAATAATAGAAATGCTCAACTTTCTAATCGACAACATATTTGTACAGTTTGGTGGACGTGTTTTTCAGCAAACAATAGGTATCCCAATGGGCACAAATTGTGCACCATTGCTTGCCGATTTGTTTCTTCATTCATATGAAGCAGACTTCTTACAATCACTTCTAGACAAAAAGGACCGCAAACTTGCTTTATCCTTCAATCTCACATTTCGTTATATTGATGATGTCCTTTCGCTAAACAATTCTCGATTTGGTGACTATTTACATCTCATATATCCGAAGGAACTTGAGGTAAAGGACACTACAGATTCTAGGAGGTCTGCTTCATATTTGGATCTATTTCTCGAAATTGACACACAAGGAAGGCTTTGTACAAAGCTCTATGACAAACGTGATGACTTCAACTTTCCAATAGTTAACTTTCCCTTTCTGTGAAGCAACATTCCGTCCGCTCCAGCATATGGAGTTTACGTATCACAATTGATTCGTTATTCCAGAGCATGTGGGGAGTACAACGACTTCCTTGATAGAGCTACACGGCTGACAAGCAAATTGTTAACACAGGGGTACGTTGCTCCCAGGTTGTTGTCATCACTCAAGAAATTTTACGGACGACATCATGTGCTTGTATGCAAATACGGGATTTCTATCTCTCAGATGAGCACAGATGTTGGTTTGACATAGAGTTTTGTAATGTCATCTTTTCCGGATTTGACCAACACTTAATCGATCTTTGGCAACGTGACGGGTGTGCTATAGCAAGCAGGAACTGCTTACTCTTCCGGAGCACCTGAGTTCACTCTCGTTTCAACTTGAGTTCGCGTTGCTGAATGCGGTTTTGTTGTTATGTGTGTGTGTTTTATGTTGTTATGTGGTTTGTTTTGTTGTGATGATTTTTTTTCTGCCGGTTTTGTCTTTGTCTTCACGGTTTTATGATACTGATTACCCCTTTGGTACACCTTTGCTTCTTTCTTTTCATCATATCTTTTTTTTTCAGAAATGCATATAAAAAATATGGACAGAACTGTAAGTTAGCAACCAGCATTGTTGACAATTGCTAGCTTTTTCTATTTCAGATTTTCAATAAATGTCATTTTCTAATAGATCTATATGTTATGAGATGTACTTGTAATCAACATCCCATTTTATTTTTGTTTCTAATCTATAATTACATAATCAGCTAAGTATTTTATTCCATTAGGAAATCTCTTTGGATCTGGCACTAGTCTTCCATTTTTATCTCTATGTGGTGCAGGCCAGCAATCATCTAGCAGGACATAATTGTAGCCGGCATCCTTGTAGCCATTGGCCACCATGGCATCTGTCATCTGTATAAACAGAGCCTCACTGAAACAACAAAAATATATGTTGAACAAACTGGTGTCTTAACATGAACATGATGAGGTTTTCTAGACGATATAACTTATTACTGATTGATGTTGTTTGTTCATACCCTAATCATGTTAATAATTACCTGTATGCATGTGATGTGTATAAAGTTTAATGGTGAAAACATCATGAGCATACTTCCGTAATCATCAAAAACAAATTTTCTCTTGATTAGAATGAACTTCCAAAGAAATCAAAATGAACCAAACTTTACATGCTCCTCACCTAATTCTTCCACGCAAGTGGCATATCAATATATAGTATTTCTTTTGAAATATAAAGAATAAACAAACATGCATGATGCATCCTACAAAAAAAAACAAAAACATTTCTTAATAGATTTAATTTCTGACACAAATTGGTAACTGGATGCACATTGAAATTAAAATCAGGAAACTATGAGAGGATCGTGTCAAGTGGTCGGTAAAATACCTCCCTCTCAACCTCTCAAACTTGCCAAGTACATAAAACTAACTTGATGCAATCTTCTGGATAGGTATCACAATCGATCTCACATCTAAATCTCTCCCAGTTTCTCCATCCCATTGTTGGTGTTAGAGCCAATCCATTGTCAAGGGGATTAACGAGAGAACAACAAGCAGCTAACATTAGAAGGGCTTGGATAGCCAACATGGCACAGGTCCTCTATAATAGAAAAGAAATTTCAAATTTAAGCTAATTCACTATCTTTTTCACACCTTATTTCACCATCCCATTTTTGGCGTATAAGCTCCGCTGTCAATTCTGTTAACAAGAGACAGCTAGTTTGAGTGATGACAACAACCTTGCTTGGAGCAACTTACCCCTGTGTTAACAATTTGCTTGTCGGCCATATAGCTCTATTACAGTAGTTGTTATACTCCCCACATGCTCTAGAATAACAGATGACTATAGAAAGGATTTTTTGAAATAACGATTGATTAGGTTTATTATCTAATGATTATAGCTAATAGTCAACACAGCTCAGAGTTTGCTCTAAAAATTCAGTTGCAACAATTTAAAGTATATGTCAAAATATTATTTTATTAACAAGAGTTAACACTAAAGTATGCCTCGCCTGCCGGCACCATCAGAAACAATTATTCTTTCTTACTTCCACTATATTTTGAATTTACATGGATTTTCAGTTTCTCAGATCAAAAGATGTTTATATAAATAGAACTTAAACATTGCTAATATATGCAATAAAAATAATCAAGTCACTCAACCAGAAAATCAAGGTCAAGGTCAAAAGATGGGGATGCAACTGTGCTAAGCTATTACTAGGGCATATGCATACCAAATTTCATCAATCAGGACCAATAATACTTGAGATATGGAGGTGTTTGCAAAACCTTTAATAACATTGGTATTACATGCATACCAAGTCTCATCAACCTAGGACTTATAGTTCTTGAGACATGTGAGATATGGAAGTGCTCACAAAACTTTTCCATTGCTATCATATGTATTGAAAATTGTCAAAGTCACTCAACCAAAAAATCAAGGTCAAGGTCAAAAGATGAGGATGCAACTGTGCTAAGCTACTACTGGGGCATATGCATATTACGGCTGTTTCACAATATTTTACACAGCCCTATATAACCTTGGTTATGCTCATTAAATGACAGGAAAACATGTTTGTTTATCATTGAAAATAGATTTTAAATCCTGCAATTTGATATTTTAACCTTTACAGCGATGCATAATACTATCAGTTGAACGTTATATTAAAAAATCAAGATTTTGCGACCGAAAATAGTGCATATTTTGTTGTTATGCTGTAACATTAGAAAATAAGGTAAGTTTTGATGATTTCAGACAGTAGATATTTTTAAAGTGTATAATGAAGATTTACTTCCCCGAAAGCAAAATGAACCAGCTTTATTTTGCATTTTATTTCATTAAGATCAGATAAAAATGTAGAAAGTTATGAAGAAATGAAAGAAGGGATACCTTCGTTATGATTTTCATAAAAACAGGAACATATGCTAGCTAATCAGTATTTAGAAATAAAGCTTTATACAGATTTTCATCAATTACATCTTTAATTTGTGGAGAAATGTATATACAAGCTGTGAAAAATAATATTATTATATCTATGGAATAGCATGATAACAATTTCTTTATTTTGTTTTAGGTTTGGTTTAGGGACACTTTTTTGTAGTGTCCGCAACGCAGTTATATCTGCTGAACTGCAAGACCTACTGAAAAAGTATTTCGTGTGTTAACAGGTTCCTCCACACTGAAGACATTAATCAATCAATGACGACTTTCTCCATTGATAAGACTTTATAGCATCACATAATTACTGAACTGTAGAGTCCGCAACCCTGTAGTGTCCGCAACACTCTATATTTACTTAAGCTTCAAAGCTGTTTTTTCTCTTCATTTCAACAAAACAATGTTTTGAATATCTTCCAATGACCAGTATTTAACTTGATTTTAATACAAAACAGTATAATTTTTATCAGTATAAGGTAAAAATTGTAGCATAACGGGCATAGCATATAATGTACATTTCAACAACTAGAAACTATAAAACGTACACATATATTGCTCTATCAGTAGTATTATTGCTTTATATTTTGAAATTGGTTAAATAATTTAAAACTTTGGCAAGATCTTTGTTTAAATTCAATTGTAAAGCAACTTTAACAATATTTCAGAGTGTTGCGGACACTACATGTTTTGTCTCTTACATAAATAATGGCCAAAACCAACACTGAGCAATCAAGAAATCACAGAGAAAATCTGAAAAAGAATGCTGAAAAACATGAAGAAGCAAAGAAGAAGGATAGGCTTCGAAAACAAAAGACCAGGACAGAGCTTAGAAAGACAGCTAGTGCTCAGACAAAAACACGCTATTGAAGATAAGAAAAAAAAAGACTCAAATGAAAAAGTACAGAGAAAAGAAGAAGGCCAAAACATTAGCAAATAACAAATAAAATTCTGGAAAGAAAAAGAATGCTAAAATTTGATAAATTTTAGATAACATTCATAAATGTAGTGTCCGCAACGTTTTCAGGCTGCTTTGTAGACCCTTATAATTTTCAAAATTTGAATAAATTGTTAAATTAATTGTTGGTATTTTTTAATATTATACCAATAGTATCAAAATAAGTTGGAATTATCATTTTGTTATCCTTAACAAGATCAAAGTATCCATTTATAATAGTATGCTGATTTTCTGAAAGGAGAAAAAAAATAGGTTAAAAATTTCATTTTTTCAAAAAAATTAAAGATTATCATGAAACTTTTACTTGTACAACTACACATTATCATAGTTCAAACTTATGGAGACCATAAAGGCATGGTTAATGGTGTTATATAACAAATTTTTCAACATAACAGTTCTTATATACAATTAAAAAGAGCCTGTGGAAGCCTTTAAACTTATATCAAATACGAGAAAACAAGAAAAGGTTACACAAAAATCTTTTCAGGTTTAATTCTCGAGACATGTTTCTTTCTTAAAAATGCCTAGTCCTTAAGATTCAATCAAGTTTATTTTTCATCAAATTTGTTACAGTCCTGTGTAAAATATTGTGAAACAGCCGCTGACTAAGTTTCATCAACCTAGGACCTATAGTTCTTGAGATATGGAGGTGCTCGCAAAACTTTTCCATTAGTATTATATGTATTGAAAATTGTCAAAGTCACTCAACCAAAAAAATCAAGGTTAAGGTCAAAAGATGGGGATGCAACTGTGCTAAGCTACTACTGGGGCATATGCATACCAAGTTTCATCAACCTAGGACCTATAGTTCTTGAGATATGGAGGTGCTTGCTATTATATTAAAATTTAATGTATCCATACACTCACTTAACAAATAATAACTCATTAGTAGTAGTAGTGCTTATATCAATAAAATACTATTTGAACTAACTCATTATTATTAAAAAACTTATATAGTTACACACATATATCCATAGCTAAGACATGAGTTTTGGCTAAAGGTATACCAATAGATTATTCAACCTCAATTTGTTAATTAATTGGAGCATAAATATTAAACTGCAGAGTTACTAAGAATTTCATTGTTTTTCAAAATTCTTTTTTTTTCTTTATTCTGTTCATATTCAGAAATATTTGATAAAATCTTTTTTCACTTATGAAAAGAACATTTTAAGATCAAATTTGCTATAAATTAAATGTGCTGACATTAGTCTATTTGCCAATTACATGAATGAGCTTCAGATTTTATTCTGTAATCAATTTAATTATTCCTTTGTATTATTGCTACAAAAAATTGGTTTGTTTCAGAATGGCATACAAGGTGGACAAGCCATGATAAATCTACTGCAACTGTGACGATTATTGGAACCCTGTTGACTATTTTATTTTACACTTATGTATGGATTTGTTCAAATCATATATGTTTATTATTTTCTTTAATTGTAATCGCTCAGAGCATTAATTGGTTGAATAAAATATCTGTATTTGTATCGATCTGTAAAATAGTTTGGAGTAAAATTTAAGAATATGGTGTCAAAAACATTTAAATGCCTGTTATTAAAGGTTTTTCAGATTTTCATGGTAGATTATCATAGCAATAAAGGATCAAGTCAAAGGCTTGTCCGCTTTGTATGCCATTTGAAAACAAATATTCATTTCGTGGCAATAATACACATTGATACAAAGGAATAAATAAATCGATTCCAGAATAAAATCCTAAGCTTATTAGGTGTTCTATGATTTTCTAAAAATCTCACTTTCGACAGATGCAAATGTACATTTATCAGCGTTGTTAGCTGTGGCACAATAACCTCTTTACAACTTTTTACAATTTTAGCTGGTATACCATATCCACACCTGTAGCTTTCTTATAAACATTAATATTGTTTACAATTTTTACAATATTATTTTCTGTTACCTTTTGAAATACAAAGTTTTTTTTTCAGGTTTTATATATAACTCCATTTTTTTCTTTATTGTTTATATCTAAAATACTTGGATGGCTTTCTGAATCATAAAAGGCACAGGATACAGCTAGGCAAATTTGGGCAAAACCGTAACAATAAGAAATTCTTATTGTTACGGCAAAGACGAAAATCGCGAACGGATGACGGGACGGAGACCGAATCATTTACGACCGTAACAATAAGAATTTTTTTATTGTTACGGCACTTATTATTACGGCAAATAGATATAGGTCCATGTAGTGAGGATATGGAAGATATGAAATAAAGAGTTGCAATTTTTAAAAATAATCTATGCAACCCTAGCCAACAGAAAATTCTAACAATCTAATATAACTCAAAGTTATTTTGATAACTTATTGTGTAAGAAATAATTTCTTACGTTTATGATATTCAATAACTTGTGATTCTTCTTCTAGGTCCCTATTTGGTTTTAAGGGGAAAATATTTTATGGATAATATTTCATAACTACATGATTTGACATATTATTAAAAAAAATCCAGCTTTATTCCGTAAATAATGCATTTAATCATGACTTCGGAAGACATTTCATCGGGGAGAAATAAACTGTTACACATTGTTTACAATAATTCTTCTAAGCATAGGAGTGTATACAGAAGAGATCGAGTTCTCTTTAGCCGGGACACTTTTTCCATATAGATATACAATTTAGTAAATACCTATTACTGATATCCCAGATTAGAAAAGATCATAATTTGTGTAGAGTTATCCCTCTTTGTCCTGACTGACTCACATTATTGTTCTTCAATATTTATTTGTTTTTATGTCCAATCAACATAATCATTGTAAAATATGTCTTGTTTGTATACATGTATTGATTTATATGCCCTCAATGGGCCCCTCTAATTGGGCTGAATAAAGAATTTGAATTTGAATTTGAACTACGGCAAAAAAGTTTTATTCAACAGCTGAATTTATTCTTTTATTGTTAATTAATTAAATTATTATTATTAATAGCGAAAGAAGTTAACTATAATAAAATATCAATCTTTGGTTAATCTCTTAATTATGCCAATTATATCGTCCATGTCGTAAGAATAAGTGCCGTAATAATAAGAACATTTTTTATTGTTACGGTCATAAATGATTTGGTGTCCGCCCCGTCATCCGTTCCCTATTTTCGTCTTTGCCGTAACAATAAGAATTTCTTATTGTTACGAATTTCTTATTGTTACGGTTTTGCCGTAATCGTATCCTGTGCCATCATAAAAAACATCACTTCCAATATCATTTGCTACAGTTGGGAAAAAGTTATTTAAACATTCAGTGACTTCTTTGCTGTTGTTTACAATTTTGTTGTTTTCACACAATACAATTTTCTGTTCACCTTTGTCAGATTTTTTAGAGAGAAAAAAGGTTTCATTGTTGACCAAAAATTGTTGTTTTTGCATCCACCAATGCAGCGTTCAAGAAAGTAGTTTTTATACTTTGTAGAATTTTTCTTGATTTTTGTGACCAGGTTTCTTTGTTTTCGGTATTTTCCCAAGTTTTATCATTTGCCTATGATTTGGATAGTTATTTAAAAAAAAAACCCAACAAATACAACAAACCTAATTGTGGGGTGAAATTTTTAAGGGGAAAGAAATAAAAATAGATTTGTCCGAAATCATAACTCGTCCCTTAAAAACAGAGGAAACGAAACAATTATTAATTACATCAGGTGGATTAATATTAGCAGCTTACTTTATATTAGGTTCATATCATAATATCAAATAACATTTAATCTAAATATTTGATATTTTTATGGATTTCCTATAAGATATCGAGGATAATAATTATCAAAATAGGGACGACTTGATTTCCTCCATGGACCGAGAGAACGCCATCCAACATGGCTGTACATAAATTCGCAACAATTAGTCTATGTACATTTTTAGCAGGAGCAAGCTTAGTTCTTCTCAAACTAACTATAAGTCTACTCCTTGGAACTCATTACACCTCTTTTTATATATGGTTACTCATTTGCCTGTTGTATGGAGCAGTAATTTGTGGGATTTTGTTCCTAAAATATAAAAACAAAAGAGATTTTGAGGTACACATTTAATTTTACATGGAGTCTGTATTAGTGAGAAAAAAAAACACATTAAGGTGAAAAGGACCAAAAAAACACAACACGGTCACAGAGTATTAGAGCCCCAGTCATTATTTTTGTGCAACGTTTTTTGAGGTTTTTATCATCAGTGTTAAAAATTCATGTTTTCGTGATTTTAATTTTTAATTCTCGTGTTGACATTGTGGTAGGTCTCTTTATACGTTCCTTGTGGTACATGGTCCATTTTTGCTTGTATTTTAGCCTCATGTTTCATGTTGGACAAACCATTTCTCATGCGTTTCTCAAACTTTAAAGACACTGAACCATATGAAAAAAATTTCATAAAAGAAATTTTAGGTGTACTATCACCAGGATATGTTATTTTTTGTCTGTATGAGGCTGGTTATTCAAACACTATATCCATTTACATTTATTGACTTCAGTTCAGTCAGCAATAACAATTATAACAATTACACATAACAAATCACAATTTGACTCTATGGAGACTTTTGTTTCATTATAAAAGCCTAAAACATTAAACCATGTTAATCTAGGGACTGTACTCCCTTTAAGGGATCATCTGACAACTTAAACCCTATGAATGTTTTTAAAGAGCCAAATGAGATGAACATTTAAGCAAGCAACAGCTTTTCTCGATCTGCTATAGGCCAAAAACACTATTTATTGCCTTTCATGCCTTTAAGGGGCTGTAATCCCAAAAATTAAGGGGTCATCTGACAACTTCAATCCTATGAAGAATTTTGTAGAGCTAAATGAGCTGAACATTTAAGCAAGCAACAACTTTTCTCTGCAATAGTTTTGATTCTATAGGCCAAAAACACTATTTTTCCCCTTTAAAGGGCTGTGACCCCTATAAGGGATGCTGGGGTCATCTGACAACTTCGACCCTTAGAGCAAAATGAGCTGAACATAAGGCAGGCAACAGCTTTTCTCTATCTGCCATAGCTTTCATACTATAGGCCAATAACACTATATTTAGCCTTTTAGGGGCTGTAACCCCTATAAGGGATCATCTGACAACTTCAACCCTATGAAGACTTTTGTAGAGCTGAACATTTAAGCAAGCAACAGCTTTTCTCTATCTGCTATAGTTTTCATTCTATAGGCCAAAACCACTTTTTTTCGCCTTTAAGGGGCTGTAACCCCTATAACGGGTCATCTGACAACTTCGACCCCATGGATACTTTTGTATAGCTATATAAGCGGAACATTTAAGCAAGCAACAGCTTTTCTCTATCTGCAATAGTTTTCATTCTATAGGCCAAAAAAACTATTTTTCGGCTTTAAGGGGCTGTTACCCCTATAAAGGGTCATCTGACAACTTCAACCCTATGAAGACTTATGTAGAGGTAAATGAGCTGAACATCTAAGTTAGCAACAGCTTTTCCTGATCTGCAATAGTTTTCATTCTACAAGCCTTAGGGTAACCTCTATAAGGGATCATCTGACAACTTCCACCAAATGGAGACTATTGTAGAACTTTTGATGCTGAAGCAGTAGGGTGGCATCAGATTTCATCTATCTCTTATACTTTTTGATTTACAAGCCAAAGACAGTAGTCTGACCCCCTGGTCTATTTTTAGTAACGGCGGCCATGTTTTTTGACAGATCAAAAATTGAAACACAAGTTTGGTGCAGGACACCCTAAGGATCATTCATACCAAGTTTCATTAAATTCTGTTCAGTAGTTTCAGAGGAGAAGATTTTTAAAAAATTGTTAACAGACGACGACAGACGATGGACAACGACGGACGCCAAGTGATGGCAATACATGTAGCTCACATGGACCTTTGGTCCAGGTGAGCTAAAAATAATAAAAAGAAAATGTACATTTTGCGATGCCGAAGAAGTTGAAAATGAAGAACACTTCCTTTTGCATTGCAAACACTACAGACAGTTAAGTGAGTGAGTGAGTTGGTGTTTTACGCCTGTGCAACGCTATGTAGGTTATTTACAGGCGATGAACATGAAAAGGATGATACAATGAACATGAAGTGATGATGATAACTGAAATATGGGATGGGGTGGGAAACACAGGGACGGTAAATTTTGAAGAACCACAGGAAAAGGGGAGAAGTGGGTAGGGGCGGAAAATTTAGCCTATGTGGTGCACTACTTGGCGGTCCACAAAGGGGTCTTTTACGTGCATGCAGCGTGGCATTCTCCACACACGTTGGCCCACTATGGTCGGCGGTCAGGGTTTCCGTAAGACCTGACAACCCCCGCGGACGAGGGCTACCCTATTCAGCCACCTAGGGTACACACTTGGTCGCTCTGTGGGCTGAGCACTGACCCGACGTCAGAATCCCAAGACCCTTAGTCGCCTCTTAAGACAAGCTAGGCTCTGCTGCGGGCCTATTCGCCACCCGGGCCCCGCACGGGACAGACAGTTAAGAGATACATTTTTCAATAAAATTAAGTTATATCCCAAATTTAAATCTCTCAATAAATAAAATTCCCTGCTGAACCAATCTGAAAGTGGTTTAAAACTTACATCTGCATTTATTTTAGAATGCTTAGAACTGAGAAAATGATATGTCATACTGACAAAACTTATTGCCATTGGCTGTATTGTGTGCTTTAATTTGCTTATTATATGACTATAATATGATTAAGGCCCTGCCTTTTTAGCGAGCATCGAAAATCTATATACCTTTTAAAAAAATAAATCCATGTGCTCGACTGGCTAAATGTAACGTAAAGAGGGAACTTTAAAAAAAAAAGAATTAGGTAGTAGCAAAGTCTGACCCCACCCAACCCAAATCATATGCTTGCACTTAAAATATCTTGGATCAATAATTACCTATTAAAAATTCAATTTAATATTTGTGCAAAACATTCTTGGACAACATTTTATTTGTGCAAATAATAAATCCTGTAACATTCTGGGACGACATTTAGCGGGGACAATATTATCCCTCTATGGATTACGTGACGTCATTTCCTTGTCAAAGAATTTCGTGCTTCTTTAGCAGACCAAAATAACATTCAGATTCTGTCAGGTTTTGTGATATTTTCTGAGTATCAGTGTTTTATTTGAAGCGTTGGTAACAGAAGGTACATTAAGAAACCTGGCGGAAAAAACGGTGAAGTAAAAATATCATGCAATGATTGAGGAGAGTGAGTGAAACCCCACAGGATGGGACTCTTCTTTCATTTTCAGGTAAAAACCTTTTATTTATTATTATGAGCAGGTTTTATTCAGTAAATTTATGTATTTCTTACTTAGAATTTAACAAAGCTTGATCAGTAACATGCATTTGGTATGACTAGTAGGATGATGTTGCCAAAAGCTAGCTCCGTAATTTCCGGAAAATCGTTATTCAGCGGAAAAGACCGAATGGTGTTTGAATAAAAATCTGTGTGTAAAAATAAACAAGTGGATGAATGCAGGTTTTATCACTGTTTTGGAATTTCTATTTTTTTTTATTTTTGCGTAACCATGATAACAGATAATGTTGTATTTTTGATAAGCCCGGAGGTTTGATTTGTTTTACTTGCTCCATACCTATTAATTTTTTTCACTCCATAAAAGTAAACCTGTTCCGGTTTTATCGTCAGTATATTTCTGGCACATCTCAAAACATGCACAATGCCGTAGGGCTCCCATCTGCGATGCTCGCTATAATTATAACTCCAGTATATAACGTAAAAATTTATATTACATTTGTATGTTTCATTTATTACTTTGTGCCTTTACCATGTACTGATCTATGAGTTTGTGCTAATTAATATTTGATATTTGATTTGATTTGTGTTATCGTCTTTTTTGCTACAAAATCTGGAACACCTTGAAATTTGTTTATATTCTAAAAAAACTTTAAAAAATCAAAAGATTTTGATTGACATGATTGAAATTCACAGTTATTCAATTTTATTTTTCCGTGTTTCGTGATTGGCGATTTTTTAAGCATGCACATGTTTTCGTGTTGGGATATCTGGCCCTAGTACACATGTAATATTAGTATCTCATTGTCATGTTTTTGCCTTTGTGCAGAGCTGATAAATACCTGGGTAACATTTACCATTTTCTCTGATTCTGACCAGTACAAAACTGGTTTAGATTTGTTGTTAAAAGAAATATTTATTTATATATAAGTAAAATTTGATATACAATGTATGTCTAAAATCTGTTGGAAATATTTGTTTTTGCATTTTTTTTAACCCATATTTTTAATATTAACAAACTTTTCAATAGTCTTTCATTTTTTTCATGAAATAAACAAAAAAAATTCCACTTCAATTACTCTCATGTTTGTTGAAATAATTTTCCTCCTCTTGACCTTTGATATAAGTATATTTTGTACATGTACATTCTAATATCCAGAAATTCTGAATGTCACCATTTTCCCCGATTCAGGTAGAAACTGGTTCTTATATGAAGTTATTGTAAATTTGACTATTCATGTCTTCAATCTTTTAGAAATACTTGTTTTAACCATAAATATTTACCAACAAGACTATAACTTTTACACATGTTCAATAGTCTTTCAATTTTTCATGAAATAAACAAAAGCGTCTGACTTCATTGCTCCCATGGTTGTTGATGTCATTTTCCCTTCTCTTGACCTTTGGCATATGTGCAGTCTAATATCTTTGATTTCTAGAATGGATCAAATGTGCAATTGGATTATTATATATTTTTTAACTTTCAATAACCTGGTCCTAGGCTATACAAGTAGCTACATGTATTTAGACTTATTTTATTTTCATCAACAAATATGATTGACAAGCTTTATATACATGTATCAGAGGTCAAGTTTTGATGAGCTGCTCCTGTGAGAATAGCTCAAAAATTGAAGGATCAAAGGAAAAATATAAAGAAAGAAAGAAATTTGCCGCCATAGTTTTGACAATATGACAGGTCTGCAGAAAAGCAATTGTGCAGTTTATAATTTTCAAAGTGATAGACCCAATTGAGATGCAATTTGCTATTATAAATTACCCCTTATTCATGATGTTCATTAATCTGGATGTAGCAACGGATACTGTTTGAAGAGTAAAAATCATGAAATCTCCAATTATTTGAGTTATGTCTGCATTATCATGAGTATGCCCTGATCTATTTAATATTTTTCAAATTAAATAATTAAGAAGAGAAATTTTGACTTATGAAATTGTTTAATATTTGATTTGCTTTTAATAATGAGTCCAAAGCTGAATTGGTTATACACACATAGCCTATAGGTCACAAACTTAAGCTTGTCAGAAATTATTGAAATGAAATATGTCTTATTTCGGTTTTTTCAGGTTGCAATAAGAGGTGGATGTCTTGGAATAGCATTTAGTATAGGTTTTCATTTAGCCAGCAGTGAATCCTGGAGGTACTTTGGAATTTATTTCATGGCTTTGACGTTTTTCCACTTCTCTGAGTACTTCACAACGGCTGTTACCAACCCTAACAGCCTGTCCTTAGCATCTTATTTGCTAGATCATAGTAAAGAATATGGAATTGCAGCTATAGCAAGTTGGATTGAATTTTCCGTAGAACTTTTTTTATTTCCAGGTAAATTATAAAAGTACAAGAAGACTAAAAAGAACAAAAACAATTAAGTTTTTTGTACAGGGAAGAATTTAAACTCTGAATTGATAGTTAAAAGAACCCAAAATTAATGAACCATAAAATCACAACATTAATGACATGCCACACAACTTAAAAAACCACAAACATGACAAAATTATCCCCCTTTTCAGTCAGTCAGAGATCTCACTTAAACATGTAAACAGAATTTTACTTACTTCTTAAAGTAATTACAAATTTACTTGCTAGAGTAAAGTATTTTTCTCTGAGCAAAAATTTACTATTACATGTACATGTATTATAGGTAAACTTGAAAATCTTTGCGCAGCCTAATTTTACTTGTTACATAATATTTTTACAATTTTCTTGAAATATTTGCATCTTCTCTATGATCAATTAGAAATTACTGGGCTGTCTTCATGGTGTAACAACCTTTGAAAATTGACCCCTTGGGAGTAAATTAGTGAAAGTCACAAAAAGGGAGATAAATTGAACTCCTAAAAGGCCAAGATATGATAAGGGTCCAATTTTGCCCCCAAATTTTGATATTGTTGAAATGAGCTAAAAGTATGTGATATATACTTTAAATTAGTTAAACTTTACTTAATCAGCATGATTTTGTTTCAACTCGTCCGTTATGATGTTAAAATAATGACATAAAGTGGCCTAAATATTGTAATTTGTTGAAAAACTGTAAAAACATGCAAATTCTGAGTGGTTTTTGGCAAATTTAACTATGAGCCACACAGAGTACCACTACAATAATTAGTGTAAATGATCACTTTTGATATAGAAACAAGCCACAAAAATATCTTAGTGGTACTCCTTGTGGCTCATAGTTAATTATGCCAAAAACTACTCAAAATTTGCATGATTTTAACACTTTTTGACAAAAATGTCATTTTCACATAATTTGATGACGTCACTGTGACGTTATATACAAAATTTAGTAACAATTAATGTTATTTTTCTATACCCTGTTCATCTAAGAACTGATCTAGACTAGTTTGACCTCAGTTCAATTATTTTTAAAAAATGGTAAATTTGGGGGCCAAATTTAGCACTTATCATATCTTGTCCTTTTACTTTAGTTGAGGTAAAATCTGTTTATTTGTACAAGTGAGATCTTCACAAAATATTTATACATATATATATATTAAAAAAATCCTTGAATTTCATTGGCTGAAACTTATAGAGCTCTTTAAAAATATAAAGTATATTGTTTAATACTATTTATGCAAGGTCTATTTATAGCTATCTCTAACGTGTTTACGTTCTTGCTCCATTGGATTCCACAGAAACTGCAGAATGCAAGATTATTTGAATTTTATAATATGACATTCATCGTTTAATACTATTTATATCATTATGTATATTGACACTACATGTATGTTACTGTTTATACAAAATGTACATATACGTAGATCATATAAAGATATATAAAGGAGATGAATGTTATTGGGATTCTTTGAAAAATAATGAGTAAGTCAGTTGATGTTTTGTGCAAAGCAGAACAGGTTATTTTAAGGCAACGAGAAAAAATATATATTTTGAATTTTTGTTCTGTGGATGTCGTAGTGTTTGGTCAAGCTAATAGTTATGTTTGTATTAAAAAAAAATTGTTTATATTCTACATGTATCATAAGTTTTGGCTATACAGTCTTATTTTAAGCATATAGGATTCATAATATATCAATTACAGATTTAAACTCGGTTAATACACATTCTATGGACCCCCAAAAAGATATTGACTTCGGACTTCATTCTCAGTCAAAATCATTTTTCTAGGTCCATAGAATTGTGTATTGACTTCATTAAAAGCCCATAATTGATAAATATGTTACTGTGGATTCATTTATTTTCTGCATTGGTACCAATTTTCACGGTTTAATAAAAATGGTTCAGGTTGTGGATTCCTCAATTTGTTGTTCTGACGTGTGCAGCATACAGAGCAATGTTAAATTCCCTTTTTAGCTCACCTGACCCGAAGGGTCAGAGGGTCATGTGAGCTATTGCCGTCACTTGGCGTCCGTCATACGTTGTCCTTTGTCCAACTTTTCAAAAATCTTCTTCTCTGAAACCGCATGGCCAAATGTGACTAAACTTGGTAGGGTTGTTCTATAGTATGTCCTTTACAAAACTATCGTTCAGATTTTTGATTGGATGAACAACATGGCCGCTGTGGCTAAAAATAGAACATAGGGGTAAATTGCAGTTTTTTGCAAATAACTCAAAAACGGTAACCAATATCAAAATTCTGACAAGGTTAAAAGTGATCAACACCTCAAGATCTACCTGCCCAGAAATTTTCAAGAAGATCTGGATTTTTTCAAAATTTGCACTTATTTTGGCCTTATATCTTAAAAACTATACAAGATATTTTAAAAATTCAAATTGCATATGATTAAGCACAACTAGATCTACATTTCATGTAATTATGTCAAAGCAAAGCTGTAGAACGATTTCTTTTAGGAGTTTTGGCCCTTAAAGTTAAAGCGTCAAAATTTACCATTTTTCATTACTTTTCCCATGAATTTCAAAGATTAACTTGTCTGACACCATACATCCAACTTCAACCGAATTTGGCACAGTTGTTTAATAGCATAAATGCTAAAAATCTAATATTCCGATTTTTGATTTGTCAAAAAATATGGCCACCATGGCTAAAAATAGAACATAGGGTAAATTGCAGTTTTTTGCTAATTTAACTCAAAAATGGTTTCAGATATCAAAATTGTGCAAGAATCAAAAGTGATCAGCATCAGGGTTGGGGTAATTGTAATTTGTAATTGTAATTGAGCGTAATTAATTACAAATGTTGATGTAACTGAAAGTATCTTGTAATTGACATATTTTTCAATTACATGTAATTGTAACTTAATTAAATACTTTCAGAAAAGCAGGTAATTGTCAATTACTTTTCAATTACATTTCAATTACTTTCATCTATTTTCTGTCCAAAAAGATTGAAGGAAGATGGTAATGACATGTAGAAAACTTATATTTTCTCTTCTCTTCTCCTATTTAATTAACTACATGTAAATAAAATATTCCTAATTACACAAATATGACAAATATTTACACACCTCCCAATTAAAGATGCAAATTACTCATGATTTGTTTCTTTTTTAAAACAATAAAAAAAAATGAATTCTATGACAATCAATTTACTGTTCATTTAAAAAATATATATTAAAGCTTGATCAAAGACCTGGAACTACATGTATAAAGTTATATGGCTTCTAATCCTTTGTTTTGACAATAGAGAGTTGACACTTTTACAACTGGTGTTTACAATAATGAACCCTTTAATTCATAAGTAGTTCTTAATTAATATACCCCAAGGCAATGTTTATGTAAAACAAGCATTAATAACACCTTTGCACAAGGAACAAAATATTGAAGTAAGAAAAAATAAAGAAACTTAGATAAATGGGATATAAAAAATAAAATAATCTCATTTATAAAAATAATTTAGTAAACCCTAAAATTTTCCCATCATTATTAAGTTCCCTCTAAAATTTCAGAGAAAACATAGAGTTATTTACCTGCTTGACCCAAAATGTCTGAATTCGATACAAATAAAAATGAAAAATATGTCCATTCTGATCCATGTCAAAAAAAAATTGTGCACTATTGAAGACATGTTTCATCAAAATCTACATGATCTATAACAAATGAAGTAGAAGAATATCTTGAAGAGCAATGCATTGATATGACTGAAAACCCCTTCTTTTATTGAAACTTAAATGCTTGTAAATTTCAATCTTTAAGTAAAGTTGCTAGCAAGTATTTGTCAATCCCTGCAACTTCTGCACCTGTTGAACGAATTTTCAGTGTGGCCGACAAAACATTAAAGCCAGACAGATGTAGACTAGGGAACAGTACATATGAATATTTGATGAACATTAAATGCAATGGAAGTTATGTTTAAGGAGAAAATTAGCTAATTGCATGCATCATTACATGCACATTTTTGCAGATATGTTCGGCATTGAAGATGAAATGTAAATGTGTAATTTGATTAATTACATTTGAAAAGTATTTGTAACTTAATTAATTACATTTCCAAATCCTAGTAAATGTAATTGTAACTAATTGAAGATTTTTAAAAAGTAATTGTAATTTAATTAATTACTTTTCAATGTAATTGACCCCATCCCTGATCAGCATATTAAGATCTACCTGTCTTGCAATTTTGGAAAAGAACTGACTGCTGATGTGGGAGTTATTGCCCTTTTTAGCTCACCTGACCCGAAGGGTCATTTGAGCTATTGCCATCACTTGGTGTCCGGTGTCCGTTAGCTATTTTCAAACATTTTCTTCTCTTAAACTGCTTGGCCAAATGCAGCCAAACTTGATATGGTTGTTCCATGGGTACTGTGCAAAAAGTTTGCGTTGGGATTTTTGATATGTCAAAAAACATGGCCGCTGTTACTAAAAATAGAACAGGGGGGGGGTCAAATACAGTTTAACGATCACAGATATTACAATTCTGGCAGGGTTAAAAGTGATCAGCAGCTCAAGATCTACCTGCCCTGAAATTTTCAAGAAGATCCAACAACTGATGTAGGAGTTATTGCCCTTTTTCTGGATTTTTTTTCAAAATTTGCACTTATTCAGCCCTTTATTAGCTCACCTGACCCGAAGGGTCATGTGAGCTATTGTCATCACTTGGCGTCCGTCGTCCGTCGTCCGTCCGTAAACTTTTTAAAATGTTAACTCCTCTGACACCATAAGTCCAATTGAAACCAAACTTGGTATGGTTGTTCATTAGCATTCGGTGCTTAGAACTGATGTGGGGATTTTTGATTCGTCGTAAAACATGGCCGCCGTGGCTAAAAATAGAACATAGGGGTAAAATGCAGTTTTTTGCAAATAACTCAAAAACGGCTACAGATATCAAAATTCTGGCATAGGGTAAAAGTGATCAGCACCTCAAGATCTACCTACCCTGAAATTTTGAAGAAAATCCAACAACCCATTTAGGAGTTATTGCCCTTTTTGTGGATTTTTTGCAAATTTTGCACCTGTTTAGCTCAATATCTTGAAAACTATACAAGATATTTGAGAAATTTAAATTGCATATTGTTAAGCACATCAAGATCTACAAAATATGTAATAGGGTCAACGTTGTAGAACCTTTCCTTTTAGGAGTTATTGCCCTTAGAACGTCAAAATTGAGCATTTTAACAGCATTTCCTCATTACATTAAAAACGTTAACTCCTCTTACACTTCAAGTCCAATTGGAACCAAACTTGGTACAATTGTTTATTAGCATTAGGTGTATAGAACTGATGTGGGGATTTTTGATTGGTTGTAAAACATGGCCGCTGTGGCTAAAAATAGAACATAGGGGTAAATGGCAGTTTTTTGCAAATAACTCAAAAACGGTGACAGATTTTAAAATTTTGATTGGGAACAAAAGTGATCAGCACCTGAAGATCTACCAGCTCTGAAATTTTGAAGAGAATCCAACGACCCTTGTAGGAGTTATTGCCCTTTTTGTGGATTTTTGGTAAATTTTGCACCTGTTTAGCTCAATATCTTTAAAACTATACAAGATATTTGAGAAATTTAAATTGCATATTGTTAAGCAAATCAAGATCTACTAAATATGTAATAGGGTCAACGTTGTAGGTCCTTTCCTTTGAGGAGTTATTGCCCTTAGAACGTCAAAATTGAGCTTTTAGAAGCATTTCCTCATTACATTGAAATTGTTATATCCTCTCTGACACTTAAAGTCAAATTGGAACCAAACTTGGTATTGTTGTTTATTAGCATTAGGTGTATAGAACTGATGTGGGGATATTTGATTGGTTGTAAAACATGGCCGCTGTGGCTAAAAATAGAACATTGGGTTAAACTGCATTTTTATGCTAATAACTCAAAAAGGGTGACAGATTTTTGAATTTTTATTGAGATAAAAGTGATCAGCACCTTAAGATCCACCATATTGTCAGATGGCCCCCTTATTAAACTTATAACCCTTTCAATGTCAAATAGATTTTGCCTAATAGCCTTTACTTCAGGCACATATGTCAGGTGAGCGATTTAGGCTCCTGGGAGCCTCTTGTCTTGAAAACTATACAAGATATTTCAAAAATTCAAATTGCATATAATTAAGCACATCAAGATCTACATTTCATGTAATTAAGTCAAAGCTGTAGGAGCATTCCTTTTAGGAGTTATTGCCCTTAAAAATTCAAAATTTATCATTTTTCATTACTTTTCCCTGAATTTCAAAGATAAACTTGTCTGACACCATAAGACCAACTGCATTTAAACTTGGCACACTTGTTTAATAGCATATATGCTACAATTTTGTTGTTCAGATTTTAGATTCGTCAAAAAACATGGCCACCATGGCTAAAAATAGAACATAGGGGTAAATTGTAGTTTTTTGCTAATAACTCAAAAATGGTTACAGATATCAACATTGTGCAAGAATCAAAAGTGATCAGCTTATTAAGATCTACCTGTCCCGACATTTTGAAAAAAGATCCAACCGCTGATGTGGGAGTTATTGCCCTTTTTGATTTTTTTTTCAAAATTTTGCACTTATTTAGCCCTATATCTTGAAAACTATACAAGACATTTCAAAAAATTAAATTACATTTCCAGATCTTTTCATCAAGTGATATTATGTCTCCCCCCACTTTTGTGGGGAGACATATTGTTTTTGTCGTGTCCGTCCGTCCGTCCATCCGTCTGTCTGTCACAAAGTTTGTCAGCGCAACTCCTCTGAAACTACTGAACCGAATTCAACGAAACTTGGTAAATAGGAAGGACACCATATGTAGTTGTGCATATTACCAGGAAATTTTGATCCTCAAATTTTTGTAGGAGTTACGGCCCTTTGAACTTAGAAAATTGCTGAAAATCTTCAATTATCATCTTGTCAGCGCAACTCCTCTGAAACTACTGAACCGAATGCAATGAAACTTGGTATATAGGAAGGACACCATATGTAGTTGTGCATATTACCAGGAAATTTTGATCCTCAAATTTTTGTAGGAGTTTCGGCCCTTTGAACTTAGAAAATTGCTGAAAATCCTTATTTATCATCTTGTCAGCGCAACTCCTCTGAAACTACAGAACCGAATTCAACGAAACTTGGTATATAGGAAGGACACCATATGCAGTTGTGCATATTACCAGGAAATTTTGATACTCAAATTTTTGTAGGAGTTTCGGCCCTTAGAACTTAGAAAATTGCTGAAAATCCTTATTTATCATCTTGTCAGCGCAACTCCTCTGAAACTACTGAACCGAATTCAACATAACTTGGTATATAGGAAGGACACCATATGCAGTTGTGCATATTACCAGGAAATTTTGATCCTCAAATTTTTGTAGGAGTTACGGCCCTTTGAACTTAGAAAATTGCTGAAAATCCTCATTTATCATCTTGTCAGCGCAACTCCTCTGAAACTACTGAACCGAATTCAATGAAACTTGGTATAAAGGAAAAACATCATATGTAGTTGTGCATGTTACCAGGAAATTTTGATTCTCAAATGTTTGTGGGAGTTATGGTCCTTGGAACTTGGAACTTTTTAGGGAAACAGGGGGAGACATAGTTTTTGTAGGCAAAAACAAACTTTAATTTTTCTTGTTTTGTTTTCAGGTTTGAAACATTTCCATATAATCAGCATCATAGGACTCCTGTTAGTAATCTTTGGAGAAGTGATTAGGAAAGGAAGCATGTACACAGCACGGACAAACTTTAACCACTATGTACAGTATGTTAAAAGAGCAGGACACGAGCTGGTGACACATGGTGTATATTCATGGTGCAGGCATCCCTCCTATGTAGGCTGGTTTTATTGGAGCATAGGGACACAGGTACATGTATAACACACAATTCATGCTAGTGTTTCTCTTAGAGTTAGGATATTTTGTGATACACCATGACCAAAAACTTAAATGTTACTAAAGATGTTTTTGGTAAATATAGAGACAATTCTAGTACAAAAGTTTTCATTAAAATCCTATTGCATGCAACATTTAACTGAAAAACAATACAGACTGAAGGACAGCACAAAATCAAATTACAAATATTATTTTGAAAATATTAAACTTAACTAAAGAAAATAAGCAACAATATTCTTTATACCCCCCGCAAACAAAGTTTGGGGGGGTATATAGGAAACACCCTGTCTGTCTGTCCGTCTGTCCACATAACTCGTAAGCGCTTCTCCTCCTAATCCGCTTGAAGGATTTTGATGAAACTTTACCTAAAGGAAGTACATCATATGTAGATGTGCATGAAGAATTTTCATCACAATCAGACATCATTCAGGGGAGATAATTGAACTTAGACTTTTTAAATACATTATACAATGGGAAACCTCGTAAGCGCTTCTCCTAAAAGGTTTGAAGGATTTTGATGAAACTTTACCTAAAGGAAGAACATCATATGCAGATGTGCATGAAGAATTTTCATTGCAATCAGACATCATTCAGGGGAGATAATTGGACTTAGACTTTTTAAATACATTATTCAAAGGGAAACCTCTTAAGCGCAACTCCTCTTAAAACATTGGATGAAGCGGGGGTATCCTTTTGTGAGCTCGCTCACAGTATTTTTTGTTTTGTTTACTCACTCCAAAGCCTGTGAGGTCTCCAACATAAAGTGAATGCATATACTATATGTTATAAGGACACACAGTCTCTAGCACTTGTATGATAGTTTACTTATTTATTTCTGAATTCGATATAAAAAAAAATATTAATTTTTTACTGTCTTTTTATATTTTGAGCTGTTACTGTGTAATCCACTTTGTCTAGTTGTCCTCGTCTCTTGGAGATTTTTGTCTTGCCTGCGACGAAAAGTCGCGGAAGCAAGACATAGATATTACTTTCCGGGTTGGCATCGGCGTCGTAAACTTTTTTGTAAGACTTTTGTGGACAATGAATAACTTGGAAAGTATAATAGCTAGGCATCTGATAATTGGTATACAGACAGTTCAGGTTATGGTCTACGCAACTGTCACCATGCCTCACATTTTCATGCTTCAGTGCATGTGACTCTGTGAACTTTTGTCTTTTTCGGGCTGTAAACTTTTTTGAAAGACTTTAGATTGTGGAAAATGAATTTTTGAAAAGCTTAATAGCTTGACATCTGATATTTAGGATATTGATGAATTAAATTGGGGTTTTTGTGTCTGTCACAGTGTCATCTGACCTTGACCTCATTTTTACACTAAATGACTGTTGATATTGGTTTTTTTTGGGTTCAGTCTTTTATGTTAAGTCTGATTCTTAGTGACTATGATATCTAGAATCATTTTAGTTGGTACACAGGAAAGTGTCAATAATTAATGAATGTATACTTAAATAACTAGGTATTCTGATGGTGCCAGCAGGCAAGACATACTCTAGTGTTAACTCTTGTTTATATTTTAGTTGTTACTGTGTAATCCAGTTTGTCTGGTAGCCTATGCCCTTGTCTCTTGGAGATTTTTCAATGAAAGAATACAAGAAGAAGAAATCTATTTACTGAACTTTTTCGGAGAAGATTATGTGGACTACAAAAAGCATGTAGGAACTGGTTTACCATTTATAAAGGGTTATGAAGGTCATTTTAGCTGATAATAGATATAGATTTAGAACTTTTGTACTGAGGTTGTCTGTCTGCAGTCAAGGCTGTCCCAGAATTGATTATGAGGAGGGGGTTTGGAGGATCCTCTATTAACTGATTATGGGTGGTGGGTCTCACAAAGGAAAAAGTACACTTTCTACCCCCTGCCCCCAATGAAGCAAGACCAATCCATGTCTGGCCCTGTGTTGCACGGCAAAACGTTGAACCCTGTACGTTCTAGGCCCAATATGGACAGTCAATAGTTTTTATACGACTGCAAAAAAATTGCGGATGTATAATGGTATGATGCTGTTGTCGTCGTAACTTTAGTGAATACACGATAACTATAGTTCTAGTAATCCAAATGCAATGAAATTTCACAATGATATTCCTTACTATTAAAGGATGGATGGGATTGATTTTGGGTGTCCCACCTGTTTTGGTTTCGAAATTAGGGGCCAAAAATTCTACTTTTATGTTTGTTGCCACAATAAATTTAGTTCTAGTCATCCTTTTGCTTTGTACTTTGGCATTAATGTTCCTTGACATAAAAGGGTAAATGGGATTGATTTTGGGGGTCCCCCATCTTTTTTCAAATATTTTAATTGTTTCCACCATAACTTTGTTTCTAACTGGCTTATTGCTGGAAATTTGTGAAGAATGTTTCTTACAATAAAAGAATGAACCTGATGAACTTTTGAGGGCCCCCTTTTTCCCTGTTATGTAATTAGGGGCCAAAAGGGGCCAAAATCGAAACTTTTATTTAAGTGGTCTGATTTTGAAAAAAAAAATTTGCATGCTTGTTCTTGTCAAATAGCAATACAAAATTGAGAATGAATTTTTGCAACCCCCCCTTTTTCCCCTTATTATGTAATGAGGGGCCAAAAGGGACCAAAATCGAAACTTATGATCTGATTTTGATAAATTTTTTTGCATGTTTGTTCTTGTCAAATAGTGGATACAAAATTGAGAATTAATTTTTGTGACCCCCCCCCCCCCCTTTTCCCCCTATTATGTAATTAGGGCCAGAATGGAAAATTTGTGGTCTAATTTTGATCTCCTTTCGAAAAAAAAAAATTATTCCTTTTACATTGTAAGTGGAAAGTCCACCAAAAGCTGTATGTGTCAAAAACCTTTGTCAGTCCACCATGGACTGCTTGTTTCCAGAGCTATTGACTATCCATATTGGGTCTAAAATGTACAGGGTTCAACATGTTGTGGTCGTATCATGCTGCACTCGGTGAAGATTTTTATTGACACCTGCATCCCATGGTTATTTGTGATGGTTGACTGACAAAGCATATTTGACACATGCAACCCAATTTATAGACTGAATATGAATAAAGTATTACAAAATAAAAATATTTAAGATCCTTATATCTAACAAGAATATTAAAAAACACACACAAATAAGCAGACAAAAATTTCAGTTTCGATTTCCCCACTTTTGCCCCCCTGTTTGCTAAACATAAAAGGTGGGGTCAATATGAAATTCATGCTCCATTATGTTTCCAATATACATGTAGGACAAAAATAAACTTGCAAATAAAAAAGGATATAAATAAACAAAGTTGAATTTTTGTCCCTTTTGGGCACCTAATTTCTCAACAGTAAAAGAATCAATTATTTAATGGCAAGGAACATTATTGTAGAATTTCATAGCAATCAGTTGACCAAAATTTAATTAAAACTTACAGGTATTGTGGAAAAAAAATTAATGTTTTCATTCTTTAGCATGTTTAGCCTCTTTTTTTCTAAATGAAAAAAAGTGGGGACACCCAAAATCAACCCTGTCCTTCCTTTTACTGTAAGTAACTCTACTGTAAAGTTTCATAGCATTTGGTCAACTAGAACAAAAGTTTCTGTGGAAACAAATAAAAAAGTCACTTTTCTTGCCCCTTTAGGTACCCTAATTTCTAAATGGAATTATATAATGTTCCCAAAAGGGATGGTGCATATCTTCAATATATCTTTAATCACTGTGTTAAATTGCAGAAAGATCTAATTTTGTTTGGTTTTTGTCTCGCCTGCGAAGCAGAGCGGGACATAGGTGTTACTTTACCGGCGGCGGCGGCGGCGGCGGCGGCGGCGTTAACTTTATGAAAAAGTTTTATGAGCACCTCCATATCTCAAGAACTATAGGTCCTGGGTTGATGAAACTTGGTATGCATATGCCCCAGTAGTAGCTTAGCACAGTTGCATCCCCATCTTTTGACCTTGACCTTGATTTTCCGGTTGAGTGACTTTGACAATTTTCAATACATATAATAGCAATGAAAAAGTTTTGCGAGCACCTCCATATCTCAAGAACTATAGGTCCTGGGTTGATGAAACTTGGTATGCATATGCCCTAGTAGTAGCTTAGCACAGTTGCATCCCCATCTTTTGACCTTGACCTTGATTTTCCGGTTGAGTGACTTTGACAATTTTCAATACATATAATAGCAATGAAAAAGTTTTGTGAGCACCTCCATATCTCAAGAACTATAGGTCCTGGGTTGATGAAACTTGGTATGCATATGCCCCAGTAGTAGCTTAGCACAGTTGCATCCCCATCTTTTGACCTTGACCTTGATTTTCCGGTTGAGTGACTTTGACAATTTTCAATAAATATAATAGCAATGAAAAAGTTTTGCGAGCACCTCCATATCTCAAGAACTATAGGTCCTAGGTTGATGAAACTTGGTATGCATATGCCCCAGTAGTAGCTTAGCACAGTTGCATCCCCATCTTTTGACCTTGACCTTGATTTTTTGGTTGAGTGACTTTGACAATTTTCAATACATATAATAGCAATTGAAAAGTTTTGCGAGCACCTCCATATCTCAAATACTATAGGTCCTAGGTTGATGAAACTTGGTATGCATATTCCCCAGTAGTAGCTTAGCACAGTTGCATCCCCATCTTTTGACCTTGACCTTGATTTCCGATTGAGTGACTTTGATTATTTTTATTGCATATATTTGCAATGTTTAAGTTCTATAAACATCTTTTGATCTCAGAAACTGAAAATCCATGTAAATTCAAAATATAGTGGAAGTGAGAAAGAATAATTGTTTCTGATGGTGCCGGCAGGCGAGACATACTTTAGTGTTAACTCTTGTTAGATTCAAATTACACAAGACAGGCACCCCAATAGGGTAACGGATAGACAGACGGACTGACTGACAGAGTGGCCCGACTTCTAGACAAGGTAAAAATATACTCCAACAATTTTGGGATCAGATCATCCTCCAGGATTTAGATTTCTAACCCTTTCCCACTGAGTGTGGGCTTTGCACATTTTGGAAAAAAAGGTGACAATTATGTTACAATTTGAATTTTAAAGGTGGTTGGCTAGTGAAAAATTGCCTCCCTACCTGCCCCCATCTCATGTTTAATTCTGAAACAGCCCTTTGTGATTTAAATTAGTGGTGATGTACTTTAATTTGTATTATGAGATCTAGTTGAGTTTGTTTTCACACCTTACTATCATTCACCAAAATTCATAAGGGTAGTAATCATGTCCCTTTTAAAACCAATCCCAGAGCTTGTAATAGAAGATGTGAATGGGACAGAAATAACCAATCCCAGAGCTTGTAATAGAAGATATGAATGGGACAGAAATAACCAATCCCAGAGCTTGTAATAGAAGATATGAATGGGACAGAAATAACCAATCCCAGAGCTTGTAATAGAAGATGTGAATGGGATAGAAATAACCAATCCCAGAGCTTGTAATAGAAGATGTGAATGGGATAGAAATAACCAATCCCAGAGCATGTAATAGAAGATGTGAATGGGATAGAAATAACCAATCCCAGAGCTTGTAATAGAGGATGTGAATTGGATAGAAATAACCAATCCCAGAGCTTGTAATAGAAGATGTGAATGGGATAGAAATAACCAATCTCAGAGCTTGTAATAGCAGATCAGGGCTCAAGCTACTTAAGAAAAATTGGGAGAAGTGACTTCTCTTTCAGACTGGTATTTGGGAGAAGTGGGGAGGGACAGGGAGAAGTGACCGACTGACAAATCCGGTAAAAATGCCTTGGGTAAAAAAATGTAAATTTCCGGACCAAATGTCTGGTGTTGTTTTGATGTACAACTGCTGATTTTTGACTTCAAGTCGTATCTTAAGTTTAAAAAGCTTCTCATCTCAATTTAAAATACCTTCAAATCATTTTAGACGATTATTTATTGAAAGATGGTGAATATTAATGGAGGATTCCTGGGGGGGGGGGGGACCTTCCTATATAAAAGTGTATGTGGATGTGCCAAAAATATGGGTAGGTTTTTGGGAAAATTTATATTAAAATGGGTATAGTTTTAAGACAATTTTATATAAAAATGGGCATGGTTTTTAGTTTTCATTGAAAAGAAATCTGGTCTCATATAAATATGGGTCATGATTTGTCCATTTTTATATAGATATGCCCCATGAAATTCTGCATCAGCAGTTCCCTCTTTTCGTATATAGTGGGTTATCTCCCATTGCAGAGTCCAGAAGGTATTTTATACTAGTTACTGTGGGGAAATACAAGCTTTTCTGCATTTATTTTTCATTTTGTCAAAAAATTTCTAAAAGTTAAATATAATGATTTTCAAAAAGGTATTTAACATGTTTTCCTTGACGAACAGGGACCCCTAGGCTATTTTAATAATTTAGAAAAAAATTTAAAAATTGAGGACAACTCTTGTAAATGGGAGATAATTCACTATTTACGAAAATAGGGAGAAATAATCTTCATCTCCAATTTTATTTGGCAATAATACAGAGCTTTAATATATAAATATTTAATGAAATTAATATGAATATAACTCTACAGTTTACTTAATATAAATATGGGTCATAAAAACATGAAAAATGTCGATGTTATATAAATATGGGTCTTGAAAATTGTTGACTTTATATAAATATGGGTGATGAAAATTGGAAATTGTATATAAATATGGGTATCAAATTCAAATCGAAAATGGCACATCCCCACCCAAAAAATTACCAAGTTACCCCCTGGGGGAGGATTACATTGGATTATATTTTGATCATAGTGATTGAAATATTTCTGGAAATACAGCAAAAGAGGAGTTTCGTTCCCCGTCAATTTATTTTCCCCACAATTTAAACATGCAAACAAGAGGCACCAATGGGCGAGATCATAAGGCTACTTGACTTCGCTTTTGATGAAGAAGCAGGGTGAAGTCGTCGACGCCAGGGTGACTTCTTCGCCCAATTCGCCCGGTAGCGTGAGCCCTGAGCAGATGTGAATGGGACAGAAATAACCAATCCCAGAGCTTGTAATAGAAGATGTGAATGGGACAGACATTTTAGAAAAGTCTGGTGAATAAAACTTGATTTAACCCCCAAAAAAATTTCAAATATCTTTATACAAAGTCAGGACAATTTATGCTTCAGTTTCCCCACTGTTTTTTGTGTCTTGATTGATCATCTCTATAATCCCTTTTTTATAAAGTTTAAACTTACAATTATAAGATTATAATTACATTTACCATGCATATAATAAGAATGCAGTTATTCTGTTGGTTAATTGACACCTTGAATTGTATTTCATACCTCGATGAAATGTCAATTGTATCACATGGCTGTAGCCAGGTCATGACCTTACTATAGGCACAGCTTAAATTTGTTCTTATCCAGGTAAATTCTCACAAGTTGAATTCACATTTGGATATTAATGCGCAAATAAAACACACACAAACATACACCATAAAACAAACCGATAAAATCAGGAACAAATAAAAAAATATTAAAATGTAATTATAAGAATTGAATGTTTGTATTTTGATGTGTCATAGGGTTGTAAAACCGTTGACCAGTCACACATTTTTATCATGAAGCGCTTATTACAGCACTCAAGCATAAAGAGTTACTGTAACTTTCAATTCAATTCTAAAATTCCATTTTTCTGACCTTTAACAGTTTTTCATTCTGATCATATTGACATTCTTGTGTATTTATAGTATATTCATTTTTATTTGTATAAATTCTGTAAACCAATTTATTTATGCGTGACTACAATATTTTGCTTTTCTTTGTCAGACGGCAATTTTGCAGCCTTTTATTTCTGTGATTCAGGGTAAAAACAATAATATGATTACAAAAATGACTTAATTTGCAATGATTTAATCTTGTTAATATCTATTCTTCCCAAAATTCATGAATATAACTCACTCCTGCTAATTAGTTATTTTATAGTAAATTTTACAAAATAAGCTTTCCTGGACTAGCGGCTTTTATGTACATGTTAATCTTGAAACTCATGGGTCTGGAAGAAGGTGTGTGGTTTGACTTTTGTATTGTTAATTTGTTGTCTTTAAATATCAATAATTGAAAATGTGTTTAACAGGTGGAATTTAAGTTAAGTGTCACAACTTTACTTTTAAGAAAATTAACAAGTAATATGATATAAACTAAATTACTGAATAACTAAAAGGTACAAAAAATTAATAATATCAACTAATCCAGGGATGGATATTTTAGAAATTCCATTATGCCATCACTATAGGTCCATCATCATCCATTGTCTGTCATCGTCTGTCGTCCCTTAACAATTTAAAAAATCTTCTCCTCTGAAACCACTAGTCCAACATAACTGAAACTTTGCTGGAATGATTTATGACATGTTGACAACAAACGATCCTGATTTTGAAATGATTCAATAAAAAACGTGGCCACTGTTGCTAATAGTAGAACAGGAGGTAGAACAGCATTTGGTTTGCAAATAACTGGCATAGGCTAAAGGTGATCAGCATGTTAAGATCTATCATCAATCATATTAAGAAGAAATTCCAACAAACCATGTGGGAGTTCTTGCCCCTTTTCTTGATTTTTTCTGTTTTGGACTAAATTTGTCTGATAACTTAAGAACTATATAAGATATTGAAGTTATTTTCATTGCATTTCATTCAGCTATGTAAGCTCTACAAAATTGTCCATTGGGTTGAAATTGTCAGATGACCCCTTATAGAGGTTATGGCCCCTTAAATGCAAAAAATAGTGGTTTTGGCCTTAAAGATTGTGAACAATTAAGATATGGAAATGGTTTTGCTTGCTTAAATGTTCAGCTAATTTGTGCTGTAGTCTACGAAATTGTCCATTAGGTTGAAATTTTCAGATGACCCCTTATAGGAGTCATTGCCCTTTAAAAGCCAAATATAGTGTTTTTTTGCCTTATTGAATTTGAATGATGTTCAGCTAATTGAACTTTACACAATTGTTCATTAGGCAAAAAATTGTCAGATGACCATTTTAGGAGTTACGGCCCCTTAAATGCCAATAATAGTGAATTGCATGTGAAAGATTGTGTACCATAGAAAATTGTGCAACACATTTGCCTGCTTAAATGCACAGCCTCATAGAGCTTTCCAATAGGTTCCTGTCATGATGGGCTGGTGGAATGTTAGATATTGTTTCATTAAGACAGGTGAGGGATTCAGGCTCCTTGGAGCCTCTTCTTCTTCATTTTCATGTGGGATTTTCTATACATATATATTTGAACTGCTGCTTTATCCCTTAGCTCTGCTATGTAAATGAAGTTAAGCCATTTTATATTTGTCAGAATTTGAATAAATTGGTTGCCAGGACAGGGCACAATATATTATAGCAGAAATATTGATCCATTCAGGGCAAACTACTTAATAAGAAAAGTTTCATACCCTATCTACTTCCTGTTAACTGAAATGTTACTCATCTACTTTCTGTTAACTGAATTCTATAACAGACAGACAATAAACATCTTGCATCTTTGTTAACATTAATGTTAACAATATTTGGTGCATAATATTATGACAATCTTTATGGACTGTACTGGTCACAGAGTAGATCTCTCCAGCAAGAAATCCTCGCCACCCGATTTTCAAACTTACTTGTGACATTATTTTGACAGTGAAATCAAAAGTACAACCTTAACTCGAAAAAAGAAGGAATGGTCTTTAAAATAAGCCATTCCATAACAATTTTCACGAAAAAAATGCAAAAATAATCAGCAAAATTTTGAGAACTGCTTTTGAAGAAAAAGTGGCTAGAACTACTCTTTGACCAGTAGAATTTTCATTCCTCTTTTATGGTATCTATTGTACAGATATAAATATTTATTCAATTAAAAATGAAATAGATAATTGGTTTGTATGTTTTTTGTGTTATAAAGGCAATTGAATATTCATTTGCAATCAGTATCTATAAAGTTTCTTTTTGTATGTCAAAAACTCCTGAAATTTTAGGATCACCCGTCTGTCAGTTTTTAGCTCACCTTGTGAGCTGTTGCCATCACTTGGCGTCCGTCGTCGTCGTCTGTTAACAATTTTTCAAAAATCTTCTCCTCTGGAACTAATTATGTATAGAACATTATGAAAATTGGTATGAATGATCCTTAAAGTGTCGTGCACCAAATTTGTGTTTTGATTTTTGATCCGTCAAAAAACATGGCTGCTGTTACTAAAAATAGACCAGGGGGTCATTCTACTGTTTTTGGCTTGTATCTGATGCCACAATACTGCTTCAGCATTAAAAGTTCTACAAAAGTCTCCATTTGATCGAAGTTGTCAGATGATCCGTTATAGGGGTTACAGACCCTTAAAGGTGAAAATTAGCCTTTTTTCCTGCTTTTGGCTTATTGATTGAAAACTATTGCAGATGAAGAAAAGCTGTTGCTTGCTTAAGTTTTCAGTTAATTAAGCTCTACCAAAGTCTTCATAGGGTCAAAGTTGTCAGATGATCCCTATAGGGGTTACGGCCCCTTAAATATGTTTATTTCATGTTTTTGGCCTATAGAAGGAAAACTATTGCAGATAGAGAAAAGCTGTTGCTTGCTTAAATGTTCAGCTCATATAGCTCTACAAAAGTCTGTATAAGGTTGAAGTTGTCAGATGACCTCTTATAGGGGTTATGGCCCCTTTAAGGTGAAAAATAGTGTTTAGGCCTATAGATCGAAAACTATTGCAGATAGAGAAAAGCTGTTGCTTGCTTAAATGTTCAGCTCATTTAGCTAGATAACAAAAGCTTCATAGGGTTGAAGTTGTCAGATAACCCTTAATTGTAGAGGTTACAGCCCCTTTTAGGTGAAAAATAACCTTTTACGCGCACCTGGCCAAAGGCCATGTGATCTTATGCCATCACTATGCGTCCTTAGTGGTCCGTCGTCGTCTGTAAACAATTTCAAAAATCTTCTTCTCTGAAACTACTTTACCAATTTGACTGAAACTTTGTAGGAATGATCTATGACATGTTGGCTACAAACGATCTTCATTTTAAACTGATCCGATAAAAGACATGACCGCTGTTGTTAAAATAGAACAGGGGAGTAAAACAACAGTTTTTTTTTTGCAAATACATGTAACTCAAAAACGGTGACAGATATCAAAATTCTAGCATAAATTATGGTGATCAGCTCATCAAGATCTACTCACTCCGAAATTTAGAAGAAATTCCAACAAACCGTGTGGGAGTTATAATAGAATTGCCCTTTTTTCTGTTTTTTTTTGCACTTATTTTGTATCATATCTAAAGAACTATATAAGATATTGAAGTAATTTTAATGGCATATTGTTCAGCTAATTAAGCTCTACAGAATTGTCTGTTATGTCGAAATTGTTAGATAACCCCTTTTAGGAGTAATGGTCCCTTAAAGGCAAAAAATAATGGTCGTCGTCTGTAAACAATTTCAAAAATCTTCTTCTCTGAAACTGCTGTACCAATTTGACTGAAACTTGGTTGGAAAGATATATGACATGTTGGCTACAAACGATCTTCATTTAAAATTTATCAGATAAGAAACATGGCTGCCGTTGCTAAAAATAGAACAGCAGTTAAGGGTCAGGTGAGCTATTGTCATCGTTAAGTGTCTGTCGTCCGTCGTCCGCCCGTTAACTTTTCTTCAAACATCTTCTCTGAAACCACTGATGGGATTGCTTCGAAACTTTGTACACTTGATCTTTAGGATGTCCTCTACCAAGTTTGTGAATTTTGTGAACGTCAACCAACCAACATGGCCGCTAATACTTAAAATAGACAGGGGGGTCAGACCATAGTTTTTTATACGACCGCAAAAAATTTGCGGACGTATAATGGTATGATGCTGTCGTCGTCGTTGTCGTTGTCGTTGTCGTCGTTGTTGTCTGTTAACTTTAGTGTATACACGATAACTTTAGTTCTAGTTATCCAAATGCAATGAAATTTGACAATGATATTTCTTACCATTTAAGGATGGATGGGATTGATTTTGGGAGTCCCCCCTTTTTTCGTTTAGAAATTAAGGGCCAAAAGGGGCCAAAATTGCAACTTTTGTTTGTTCTTATAATAACTTTTTCAAAAATCTTGTCATCTGAAACTACAGAACAGAATTCAATGACACTTGGTATGATTGATCATTAGGGTGTCCTGCACAAAAGTTGTGTTTCGATTTCTGATTCGTCAAAAAACATGGCCGCCATGGCTAAAAATAGACCAGGGGGTAAGACTACTGTTTTTGGCTTGTAATTCAAAAAGTATAAAAGATAGATGAAATCTGATGCCACCCTACTGCTTCAGAATCAAAAGTTCTACAAAAGTCTCCATTTGGTCGAAGTTGTCAGATGACCCCTTATAGGGGTTACGGTCCCTTAAAGGTGAAAAATAGCATATTTTCATGTTTTGCCCTATAGTATGAAAACTATTGCAGATAGCAAAAAGCTGTTGCTTGCTTGCTTGATTGTTCATCTCATTTAGCTCTACAAAAGTTTCCATAGGGTCGAAGTTGTCAGATGACCCCTTACAGGGGCTACGGCCCCTAAAATAATGTTTTTTTCATGTTTTTGGCCTATGGAATGAAAACTATAGCAGGTAGAGTTTTGCTGTGAAATTTGTCAAGAATGTTTCTTACAATAAAAGAATGAACTTGATGAATTTTCGTGCCCCTTTTTTTCCCCGTTATGTAGTTAGGGGCCAAAATCAAAACTTTATTTGTGGTCCGATTTTGAAATTTTTTTTTGCATGATTGTTCTCGCCAAATAGGGGATACAAAATTAAGAATGAAATTTTGTGACCCCCCCCTTTCCCCCCTATTACGTAATTAGGGGCCAAAATCGAAACTTTTTTATTGCGTAAAAAACATCAATGATAATAGATTAACCCTATTTCTTAATATAAAATTGAGCGGGGATATTGAAATGTTATAAATATGATATTGCAAGTATAATTTTTTTCCATTTGCTTTTAAAATAGTTAAAATCTAATGAATTCCTTGTAAAATGTAGGTGGAAAGTCCACGAAAGAAGGCATGTGTCAAAAACCTTTGTCAGTCCACCATGGGCTGCATGTGTCTATTTGACTATCCATTTTGGGCCTAAAAGGTACAGGGTTCAACGTGTTGCGGTCGTATCATGCTGCGCTCGGCGAAGCTTATTATTAGCTAATAGCTCAAAAAGTATAAAAGATGGAGAAAATCCGAAGCAACCTTCCTTTTTCATTATCAGCTCTACAAAACTCTCCATTGAGTCAAAGTTGTAGGACAACTCCTTATAGGAGTTATTTCCCCTTAATCGTCAAAATTGACCATTTTCACAATTTTTGGACTTTATCTTGAAAACTGTAAGTGCTAGAGATTTGTATCTGTTTGAAACTGTTGGTTGGTCTTTTGAGCATACATGGGCCATTCAGGTTTAAAAATATCTTCATAGGGTTAAAGTTGTCCCCTTAATTGTTGGACAAGCAAAGTGGCACCAACGGGAGATTTCAGTGTCAAAACTCTGAAAGGGCAACGACAAAACCAGTAAACATGAACAAGAACAGCACCAAGAAACACAAAACATAAAAATCACAAAAACTACTGAACAGTAAGCAAACTCATGAACTCAGGTGCTCTGAACATGTAATCAGTTCAAGTTTGCTCTAGCACAACCTTCAGACTGCCAGATTCCAATTCAGTGAGTCAAATCCAGTTATTGTCCCAATTTGACTTCTAATTGTCAAGCCAGCCTTCATTGTTTGCTTAAAACTTCTAGCTCATTATGCTATACAAAAGTATCCAATGAGGTTGTCAGATGAGGCATCCCTTATAAGACGAGCCCATAGATGAAATCCTTATGACTTCAGGACCAGGTGAGCAATTCACGCCCCTAGGCGCCTCTTGTTTATGTCAAATGTAAAATCTTCGCATTTGTTTTTGTGTTTATTAATGATCTTTTTATGCTCTATCTACATGTATGAAAGTAAAATGTTCAGAGCAATTCATTTATCTTCCATTTCTTCTTATAACACTGTATATTTTTTCACAACAGGATATGATCAGACATAAATCACTTAGCACCTTTCTCAATAACTTTGTCTTCTTTTTTACGATAAAGTGTATGTTTGACTTAAGTTACTTTTTCATCACTGAAGTATAATATCATCATGAAACTTCATACACAAATGAATCATAACGAACACACAGTATTCAAGTTTATGGTTGAATGCTCTCGGGGGAAAAACAGGTTACTTTTCCCTGCACGATTTATATATCAGGGTAATTACAAAGAAGCAGAGGTACCAATAGGGTATCCGAATGTCATAAGTCCGAAAGGGCAGAGACAAACCAGTAAACACCAACAAGAACGGAACAAAAACATGGAAACACATAATAACTGAATGTCAATCAACAACCCGAACTCCATTCGAAACGAGAGTGAACTCAGGCGCTCCGGAAGAGTAATCAGTTCCTGCTTGCAATAGCGCCAACAGTCAATGAAGTGTGTTAAATCCGGTAAAGGAAGACAAAACAAAACCCTATGACAAACCAACGTCTGCACTCATCAAAGAGATCGAAATTACATATTTGTCAATAAGTGCATGATGTTTTCCGTAAAATTTCTTGAGTGAAGACAGCAACCGAGGAGCAACATAACCCTGTGTGAGCTTTGCAAAAAATATAGACAAACTGAAACAGGAGAGTATTCATTTGAAATTTTTTGGAAAAAAAAATGATTGATGTTATAAATACTTGTTCGAATGAACAAAACTTGTTTATTAATTTAAGTAAAACTAAAGTTGATGTTTTTAGACAAAGAGGCTTGGTTAAACCTGATGAGAAATGGTTTATAAATGACGAACCAATTGAAATTTGTGACGATTTTGTGTACTTTGGAGTACTTTTAAAGTACAATGGTAATTTTAATGACACCCAAAAAATGTTATGTAATCAAGGTAAAAAGGCTCTTTTTACTTTACTGTCATAATATCAAGGCCGTTGCGTATGCGAGGCAAATGAGTCAAATGCCTCACTTCTGAAGTGCCAATCATTGATTTTTTATTTCCGACGAATATTCATGGAAAATTCCAACAAAAGTAAATTATCGATTGATAATTTATACACAGTAACAGACCGTTCGGTAATCTCTACTGCGTCGGTATATAGGTAAAACACCGCTGTTCCGAAATATTTCCCGCAGATTTCAAAACAGAAAATGTCGATGAAACGTTGGCTTCAGACAGGTTCCCTTAAAAGAAAACCAGAGGAAAAAGGTCTAGTATGAAAATAAATGTCAATTTCCTATTCTTGCTTTGTATTATGGATGAAATTTCCTTTCAATTGTCACGTACATCTGTAGAATAAAAAATTCTTTCACTGAATGAAATGTGCTACTCGTTAAATGATTTCAAAGCAATACGATTTGCTGTTATCAGTCACTTTTTAAGTCCACAACCAACTCGATTATAAGAAAGACTAAGTTTTAAAAAAAGAGAGATGGGATACATGTACATGCGACACTAACACATGCACACAGAATGTGTTGAATCTTGGTAAAAATTATCTATTCGCCCTAAAGCTCAGAATAATAATCTAGGGCCCCGCCGATTTCGCGGAGCCTTGTAAAAATCGTAATAATCAACTTTGTCGGGTCTCTGACTGTGTCTGAAGTTTTTGTCACATTTTCCTCGAGACATATTTGTCACATCAATTTAAAATTTTCCATCTGATGATTCCATTATATTTTGTAATACAGGTCCAGACTGTATAATATTAAAAACGAAAGAATATGGAATATGTGCCAAAAAGACACGATCCACATATTGAAATGATTTTAATAAATGTACAAAAGCAAAATTTCACTGCGTGTGAAGCGCTTTTCTGGATTAACCTTCATCAGACACGCTAGGAGTAGAAAACTTGAAAAACCGGTAGAATATTAGATATGATTTTAAAAAATGCCAAAAAAAATATTACAACAATGACCAAACAGATAGATTTATCTAAAGAAACAGCCAAACGTTGTCAAATTTTGGAATTCTGTAAACTGTGTCTTGCCAACACATATTCCAATACTCGAAAATATATAAGAGCATACAACTGAAGCACGGGGAAGCTTTCTACGACCTCCACACGGCACTAAAGCCAAAACAAAGAAATAATATTAAAAACGAAAATTCCTGTTTACCGACTTATTGAAACCGGGGCACCTGTCATTAATTGCTTACATCATATCTCTAGTTTGTTTGTGTTTGCTGTGAAAGATCATTTTCGAGCCTAAGAAGTTTAAAAACGTGGGAGCTTGCAACAAGGTCATCAGAAAGGCTATGTGGTCTTGCTTTGTTGCATGTGCATAGAGATACCGTTAATCCAAACAGAGAAAACGTTTTGAAGCATGCATTTGTGGGGGAAAATGTCATTAAACAGGGAGAAGATTTGGTATTTGGTAGACCCAAAACCAATATTGTTATAAAGGACCTTTAACCCCATTTTCAAGTAGCAGCTGAGAACAAAAATAATTAACAGATTAACTTCCTGTTCTTGGAAACAGGCATATTATAAAGAGTTGTTAACCCAGGAAAGCAAATATGTTAACTCTCTATCATCTGGCCAGATATTGAGAAATCCACCCTTTACACCTCTTTTCTGTACATTCTATATTGCCAATGCCCTATGAGTTTTGGTCCATTTCTTCTCTGCTGATGATAATCATCTGGAAATAAAAACTTTGGTTAACGAAGTATTTAAAGTAGAATATCATAATACTGTGTAAAGAGGGCGCAAAAACAATGAATTTTAGAACATCTTGGGTTATACTAAATCGTGCTAAAGCATTATTGGAAAAGAATCAATAGTCTCTCTGACTGGGAAAGGGGCGACACTACATAAACAATAATACATTCGATTATGCTAAGACTGTCTATCAAATTTAAAATCAATCCCTCCAACACATACCAATAAATCTATAACATTTTTTTTCTATTTTTGACCCTAAAGTAGACTATCAATTTTTGGCTCAAAATTTTAACGAGAATAGATATTATTTTATTGTCCATGTCTGGGTTACTATTTAAAACAAGAGACTTGATATTTTTTATTTAATTTTCTTAATTAAACAAAGCTTAAATCTACTTGAATACCAAATTTCATCAAAATCGGCCATCTTTTACATTTTGGCGCCAATTTGCGCAACAAGCGCTAAATTTTGTTTTTGACCAGAGATTGTACTCAGGACCCTTAAATCTACTTGAATACCAAATTTCATCAAAATCGGTCAACTTTTACATTTTGGCGCCATTGGCGCGAAAAGCGCGAAATTTTATTTTTGACCGCAGATTCGTACTCCGCACCCTTAAATCTACTTGAATACCAAATTTCATCAAAATTGGTCAACTTTTACATTTTGGCGCCAATTTGCGCGAAAAGCGCGAAATTTTATTTTTGACCACAGATTCGTACTCAGGACCCTTAAATCTACTTGAATACCAAATTTCATCAAAATCGGTCAACTTTTACATTTTGGCCCCAATTTGCGCGAAAAGCGCGAAATTTTATTTTTGACCGCAGATTCGTACTCAGGACCCTTAAATCTACTTAAATACCAAATTTCATCAAAATCGGTCAACTTTTACATTTTTGCGCCAATTTGCGCGAAAAGCACGAAATTTTATTTTTGACAACAGATTCGAACTCAGGAACCTTAAATATACTTGAATACCAAATTTCATCAAAATCGGTCAACTTTCACATTTTAGCGCCATCGGTGCGAAATTTTATATTTGACCGCAGATTCGTACTCAGGACCCTTAAATCAACTTGAATACCAAATTTCATCAAAATCGGTCAACTTTTACATTTTGGCGCCAATTTGCGCGAAAAGCGCGAAATTTTATTTTTGACCGCAGATTCGTACTCAGGACCCTTCAATCAACTTGAATACCAAAATTCATCAAAATCGGTCAACTTTTACATTTGGCGCCAATTTGCGCTAAAAGCGCTAAATTTTATTTTTGACCGCAGATTCGTACTTAGGACCCTTAAATCTACTTGAATACCAAATTTCATCAAAATCGGTCAACTTTTACATTTTGGCGCCATTGGTGCGAAAAGCGCGAAATTTTATTTTTGACCGCAGATTCGTACTCAGGACCCTTAAATCTACTTGAATAACAAATTTCATCAAAATCGGCCAACTTTTACATTTTGGCGCCAATTTGCGCAACAAGCGCAAAATTTTGATTTTGACCGCAGATTCGTACTCAGGACCCTTAAATCTACTTGAATACCAAATTTCATCAAAATCGGTCAACTTTTACATTTTGGCGCCATTGGTGCGAAAAGCGCGAAATTTTATTTTTGACCGCAGATTCATACTCAGGACCCTTAAATCTGCTTGAATACCAAATTTCATCAAAATCGGTCAACTTTTACATTTTTGCGCCAATTTGCGCTGAAAGCGCTAAATTTTATTTTTGACCAAAGATTCGTACTCAGGACCATTAAATCTACTTGAGTACCAAATTTCATCAAAATCGGTCGACTTTTACATTTTTAGGCCAATTTGCGCTAAAAGCGCAAAATTTTATTTTTGACCGCAGATTCGTACTCAGGACCCTTAAATCTACTTAAATACCAAATTTCATCAAAATCGGTCAACTTTTACATTTTTGCGCCAATTTGCGCGAAAAGCACGAAATTTTATTTTTGACAACAGATTCGAACTCAGGAGCCTTAAATATACTTGAATACCAAATTTCATTAAAATCGGTCAACTTTTACATTTTGGCCCCAATTTGTGCGAAAAGCGCAAAATTTTATTTTTGACCGCAGATTCGTATTCAGGACCCTAAAATCTACTTGAATACCAAAATTCATCAAAATCGGTCAACTTTTACATTTTGGCGCCAATTTGCGCTAAAACCGCAAAATTTTATTTTTGACCACAATTCGTACTCAGGACCCTTACATCTACTTGAATACCAAATTTCATCAAAATCGGTCAACTTTTATATTTTGGCGCCATTGATGCAAAAAGCGGGAAATTTTATTTTTGACCGCAGATTCGTACTCAGGACCCTTAAATCTATTTGAATACCAAATTTCATCAAAATCGGCCAACTTTTACATTTTGGTGCCAATTTGCGCAACCAGTGCAAAATTTTATTTTTGACCGCAGATTCGTACTCAGGACCCTTAAATCTACTTGAATACAAAATTTCATTAAAATCGGTCAACTTTTACATTTTGGCCCCAATTTGTGCGAAAAGCGCGAAATTTTATTTTTGACCGCAGATTCGTATTCAGGACCCTAAAATCTACTTGAATACCAAAATTCATCAAAATCGGTCAACTTTTACATTTTGGCGCCAATTTGCGCTAAAACCGCAAAATTTTGTTTTTGGCCGCAGATTCGTACTCAGGACCCTTAAATCTACTTAAATACCAAAGGAGTTGGTTCGGTATGACCCGTTTTTGGCCCCAAAAATTGAGGAAATTTCATATATTGCTATAACATACCCTAAGTCATCAGAAGAAAAGTACAAATGTTGTTTTATAAAAAATCGGTTATATTTTTACATTTGAGCACGCATGCACTAATTGCTGACGTCACAAACACGAGCTTAATTCCAAAAATATTTGAAAATTAAACTATTTTGGTGAAATTTTATATGGTTTTTCGGTAAAATTAGTAATGGCCACATTCGTGTTTAGACAAAATAATTATATATTTGATGTAACTAACAAATATACACAACATATTAAAAAATTTAGTTTAAACACGGATGTGGCCAATGTTAACGGAGCCAAAAACCGGGTAAAATAATGCGATTTTCGTCAAATTCGTTGAAATTCACGGTTTTAGGCTGAGTTTGAGCAGCTGCAGGATTCTAATAGGAATATGTTTTGACAAAAAATCGACTGAATCAATAAATTATGACATTATACTTTGTAAAAAGAGTGATATATCTGAGCTCACGTGTTGATAAATTTTGGGGCAAAAAATGGGCCTTACCAAACCTACTCCTTTCATCAAAATCGGTCAACTTTTACATTTTTGCGCCAATTTGCGCGAAAAGCACGAAATTTTATTTTTGACAACAGATTCGTACTCAGGACCCTTAAATATACTTGAATACCAAATTTCATCAAAATCGGTCAACTTTTACATTTTGGCGCCAATTTGCGCGAAAAGCGCGAAATTTAATTTTTGACCACAGATTCGTACTCAGGACTATTAAATCTACTTGAATACCAAATTTCATTAAAATCGGTCAACTTTTACATTTTGGCCCCAATTTGTGCGAAAAGCGCAAAATTTTATTTTTGACCGCAGATTCGTATTCAGGACCCTAAAATCTACTTGAATACCAAAATTCATCAAAATCCATCAACTTTTACATTTTTGCCCCAATTTGTGCGAAAAGCGCAAAATTTTATTTTTGACCGCAGATTCGTATTCAGGACCCTAAAATCTACTTGAATACCAAAATTCATCAAAATCGGTCAACTTTTACATTTTGGCGCCAATTTGCGCTAAAACCGCAAAATTTTATTTTTGACCGCAGATTCGTACTCAGGACCCTTAAATCTACTTGAATACCAAATTTCATCAAAATCGGTCAACTTTTATATTTTGGCGCCATTGATGCAAAAAGCGGGACATTTTATTTTTGACCGCAGATTCGTACTCAGGAACCTTAAATCTACTTGAATACCAAATTTTCATCAAAATCGGCCAACTTTTACATTTTGGTGCCAATTTGCGCAACAGGCGCAAAATTTTATTTTTGACCGCAGATTCGTACTCAGGACCCTTAAATCTACTTGAATACCAAATTTCATCAAAATCGGTCAACTTTTACATTTTGGCGCCATTGGTGCGAAAAGCGCGAAATTTTATTTTTGACCGCAGATTCGTACTCAGGACCCTTAAATCTACTTGAATAACAAATTTCATCAAAATCGGCCAACTTTTACATTTTGGCGCCAATTTGCGCAACAAGCGCAAAATTTTGATTTTGACCGCAGATTCGTACTCAGGACCCTTAAATCTACTTGAATACCAAATTTCATCAAAATCGGTCAACTTTTACATTTTGGCGCCATTGGTGCGAAAAGCGCGAAATTTTATTTTTGACCGCAGATTCATACTCAGGACCCTTAAATCTGCTTGAATACCAAATTTCATCAAAATCGGTCAACTTTTACATTTTTGCGCCAATTTGCGCTGAAAGCGCTAAATTTTATTTTTGACCAAAGATTCGTACTCAGGACCATTAAATCTACTTGAGTACCAAATTTCATCAAAATCGGTCGACTTTTACATTTTTAGGCCAATTTGCGCTAAAAGCGCAAAATTTTATTTTTGACCGCAGATTCGTACTCAGGACCCTTAAATCTACTTAAATACCAAATTTCATCAAAATCGGTCAACTTTTACATTTTTGCGCCAATTTGCGCGAAAAGCACGAAATTTTATTTTTGACAACAGATTCGAACTCAGGAGCCTTAAATATACTTGAATACCAAATTTCATTAAAATCGGTCAACTTTTACATTTTGGCCCCAATTTGTGCGAAAAGCGCAAAATTTTATTTTTGACCGCAGATTCGTATTCAGGACCCTAAAATCTACTTGAATACCAAAATTCATCAAAATCGGTCAACTTTTACATTTTGGCGCCAATTTGCGCTAAAACCGCAAAATTTTATTTTTGACCGCAGATTCGTACTCAGGACCCTTACATCTACTTGAATACCAAATTTCATCAAAATCGGTCAACTTTTATATTTTGGCGCCATTGATGCAAAAAGCGGGAAATTTTATTTTTGACCGCAGATTCGTACTCAGGACCCTTAAATCTATTTGAATACCAAATTTCATCAAAATCGGCCAACTTTTACATTTTGGTGCCAATTTGCGCAACCAGTGCAAAATTTTATTTTTGACCGCAGATTCGTACTCAGGACCCTTAAATCTACTTGAATACAAAATTTCATTAAAATCGGTCAACTTTTACATTTTGGCCCCAATTTGTGCGAAAAGCGCGAAATTTTATTTTTGACCGCAGATTCGTATTCAGGACCCTAAAATCTACTTGAATACCAAAATTCATCAAAATCGGTCAACTTTTACATTTTGGCGCCAATTTGCGCTAAAACCGCAAAATTTTGTTTTTGGCCGCAGATTCGTACTCAGGACCCTTAAATCTACTTAAATACCAAAGGAGTTGGTTCGGTATGACCCGTTTTTGGCCCCAAAAATTGAGGAAATTTCATATATTGCTATAACATACCCTAAGTCATCAGAAGAAAAGTACAAATGTTGTTTTATAAAAAATCGGTTATATTTTTACATTTGAGCACGCATGCACTAATTGCTGACGTCACAAACACGAGCTTAATTCCAAAAATATTTGAAAATTAAACTATTTTGGTGAAATTTTATATGGTTTTTCGGTAAAATTAGTAATGGCCACATTCGTGTTTAGACAAAATAATTATATATTTGATGTAACTAACAAATATACACAACATATTAAAAAATTTAGTTTAAACACGGATGTGGCCAATGTTAACGGAGCCAAAAACCGGGTAAAATAATGCGATTTTCGTCAAATTCGTTGAAATTCACGGTTTTAGGCTGAGTTTGAGCAGCTGCAGGATTCTAATAGGAATATGTTTTGACAAAAAATCGACTGAATCAATAAATTATGACATTATACTTTGTAAAAAGAGTGATATATCTGAGCTCACGTGTTGATAAATTTTGGGGCAAAAAATGGGCCTTACCAAACCTACTCCTTTCATCAAAATCGGTCAACTTTTACATTTTTGCGCCAATTTGCGCGAAAAGCACGAAATTTTATTTTTGACAACAGATTCGTACTCAGGACCCTTAAATATACTTGAATACCAAATTTCATCAAAATCGGTCAACTTTTACATTTTGGCGCCAATTTGCGCGAAAAGCGCGAAATTTAATTTTTGACCACAGATTCGTACTCAGGACTATTAAATCTACTTGAATACCAAATTTCATTAAAATCGGTCAACTTTTACATTTTGGCCCCAATTTGTGCGAAAAGCGCAAAATTTTATTTTTGACCGCAGATTCGTATTCAGGACCCTAAAATCTACTTGAATACCAAAATTCATCAAAATCCATCAACTTTTACATTTTTGCCCCAATTTGTGCGAAAAGCGCAAAATTTTATTTTTGACCGCAGATTCGTATTCAGGACCCTAAAATCTACTTGAATACCAAAATTCATCAAAATCGGTCAACTTTTACATTTTGGCGCCAATTTGCGCTAAAACCGCAAAATTTTATTTTTGACCGCAGATTCGTACTCAGGACCCTTAAATCTACTTGAATACCAAATTTCATCAAAATCGGTCAACTTTTATATTTTGGCGCCATTGATGCAAAAAGCGGGACATTTTATTTTTGACCGCAGATTCGTACTCAGGAACCTTAAATCTACTTGAATACCAAATTTTCATCAAAATCGGCCAACTTTTACATTTTGGTGCCAATTTGCGCAACAGGCGCAAAATTTTATTTTTGACCGCAGATTCGTACTCAGGACCCTTAAATCTACTTGAATACCAAATTTCATCAAAATCGGTCAACTTTTACATTTTGGCGCCATTGGTGCGAAAAGCGCGAAATTTTATTTTTGAACGCAGATTCATACTCAGGACCCTTAAATCTCCTTGAATACCAAAATTCATCAAAATCGGTCAACTTATACATTTTGGCGCCAATTTGCGCTGAAAGCGCGAAATTTTATTTTTGACCACAGATTCGTACTCAGGACCATTTAATCTACTTGAATACCAAATTTCATTAAAATCGGTCAACTTTTACATTTTGGCCCCAATTTGTGCGGAAAGCGCGAAATTTTATTTTTGACCGCAGATTCGTATTCAGGACCCTAAAATCTACTTGAATACCAAAATTCATCAAAATCGGTCAACTTTTACATTTTGGCGACAATTTGCGCTAAACCGCAAAATTTTATTTTTGACCGCAGATTCGTACTCAGGACCCTTAAATCTACTTGAATACCAAATTTCATCAAAATCGGTCAACTTTTATATTTTGGCGCCATTGATGCAAAAAGCGGGAAATTTTATTTTTGACAACAGATTCGTACTCAGGACCCTTAAATATACTTGAATACCAAATTTCATCAAAATCGGTCAACTTTTACATTTTGGCGCCAATTTGCGCGGAAAGCGCGAAATTTTAGTTTTGACCACAGATTCGTACTCAGGACTATTAAATCTACTTGAATACCAAATTTCATTAAAATCGGTCAACTTTTACATTTTGGCCCCAATTTGTGCGAAAAGCGCAAAATTTTATTTTTGACCGCAGATTCGTATTCAGGACCCTAAAATCTACTTGAATACCAAATTTCATCAAAATCGGTCAACTTTTACATTTTGGCGCCAATTTGCGCTAAAACCGCAAAATTTTGTTTTTGGCCGCAGATTCGTACTCAGGACCCTTAAATCTACTTAAATACCAAAGGAGTTGGTTCGGTATGACCCGTTTTTGGCCCCAAAAATTGAGGAAATTTCATATATTGATATAACATACCCTAAGTCATCAGAAGAAAAGTACAAATGTTGTTTTATAAAAAATCGGTTATATTTTTACATTTGAGCACGCATGCACTAATTGCTGACGTCACAAACACGAGCTTAATTCCAAAAATATTTGAAAATTAAACTATTTTGGTGAAATTTTATATGGTTTTTCGGTAAAATTAGTAATGGCCACATTCGTGTTTAGACAAAATATTTATATATTTGATGTAACTAACAAATATACACAACATATTAAAAAATTTAGTTTAAACACGGATGCGGCCAATGTTAACGGAGCCAAAAACTGGGTAAAATAATGCGATTTTCGTCAAATTCGTTGAAATTCACGGTTTTAGGCTGAGTTTGAGCAGCTGCAGGATTCTAATAGGAATATGTTTTGACAAAAAAATCGACTGAATCAATAAATTATGACATTATACTTTGTAAAAAGAGTGATATATCTGAGCTCACGTGTTGGTAAATTTTGGGGCAAAAAATGGGCCTTACCAAACCTACTCCTTTCATCAAAATCGGTCAACTTTTACATTTTTGCGCCAATTTGCGCGAAAAGCACGAAATTTTATTTTTGATCACAGATTCGTACTCAGGACCCTTAAATATACTTGAATACCAAATTTCATCAAAATCGGTCAGCTTTTACATTTTAGCGCCATTGGTGCGAAATTTTATATTTGACCGCAGATTCGTACTCAGGACCCTTAAATCAACTTGAATACCAAATTTCATCAAAATCGGTCAACTTTTACATTTTTGCGCCATTGGTGCGAAAAGCGCGAAATTTTATTTTTGACCGCAGATTCATACTCAGGACCCTTAAATCTGCTTGAATACCAAATTTCATCAAAATCGGTCAACTTTTACATTTTTGCGCCAATTTGCGCTGAAAGCGCGAAATTTTATTTTTGACCGCAGATTCGTACTCAGGACCATTAAATCTACTTGAATACTTGAATACTTGGCAAAAAATGGGCCTTACCAAACCTACTCCTTTCATCAAAATCGGTCGACTTTTACATTTTTAGGCCAATTTGCGCTAAAAGCGCAAAATTTTATTTTTGACCGCAGATTCGTACTCAGGACCCTTAAATCTACTTAAATACCAAATTTCATCAAAATCGGTCAACTTTTACATTTTT